>AYEL01089962.1:0-108295 GCA_000484575.1 Olivierus martensii | reverse complement strand
CTGAACGTGGCTCATCTTCCAGGCTTAAATTTCCTTCTCGAAATTTTTTAAACCACTTTTGACAGATACGTACAGATAATGCATCATCTCCATAAACTTCACATATGTTTTTTGTTGCATCAACTGCAGAAAGCCCTTTTTTAAACTTGTATAACATTATGTGGCGCAAATGTATTCTATCAACACTCATGGTGAAAACAAAACTAACAATAGTTTGTTGTCTTTATTCTGACAAAACATAAATTTTTATGATGGCTACAGTGTCATGTTTCAAGGACACAACTAAACTAAATAATAACTTGCACGTTTTTAGTATCTAGCGCCATCTATTAACAACTAAAAAAATGCACGAACTTTCCGGACAACCCAATACAACAATACTTCAGGGAACGTATAAAAAAAAGCAATTTAATTCATACTTTCTCATTTTATTACTAACTTAACAATTACTAACATATTTTTGAATTGGTATCAGTCAATTCAAAGTTTGTTAGTAAAAAATTGTTGTATTCAAAAAATTCATCAGTCAATGAAACATTTACAGAAATCTAAAAGTTAAAAATATTTACTTATTATGTAATAAATTTAACAATATGGATTCATACAGGAAAACTTCTTATTTTAGATATTAAATAAAAGCAAACAATAAGCCAAATAAGTAAGATAAATCGTTTATTCAAAAATGTTTTTGGCTATCCACGTAGCCTATGTGGATAGCTGAAAGTGTTTTTGAATAAACGATTTATCTTACTTATTTGGCTTATTGTTTGCTTTTATTTAATATGGATTCATTTATACAGTAAAATTAAAAGCTATATAATAAAGGAATAAGTGTGCGAAGTCCCTTTTTCTGTGCATGTGTGAACTCCCAGACCAGAAGTGCTGTCATTACTATTTTCTCTTGCTTTGAATCTTTAATCATGTCTTTTAGAAAACTAAATCCCAATCTCGTTATAAATTTTCCTTTAAATATCATAGTTTACTTCCTATTTATGTTTGTATACTTCTTTTTGTTATTTAACTTCCATTTTTGGTTTTTTTGATTGAAAAATGTTGGCTGTTCCAGGGCCCAAGGGTTCAGTTTGCATTTGGCAAGCCAAGGCTACATAAACATTGCATTTAAATAATATTTTATTTATTTCAGAAATTATAATTTATTGTTTTATAAAGTTAAATAATGTTATATAGTTATAAATCCTTTGGAAAAATATAAACTGCATATACATTATGAATACTCATATTATTGGTAATATCAAGCACTAGATTTGATAATAGATCTTCTAGTTATTTTTATTTTAAGATAATAATTATAATTATTATCTACTTTGATCCACCAGGGAATGTTGCCATCTTAAGTTTGTAAGAGCCAGTGCTCATGCTTTCTTTATTGTATTTTCTGTTTTTATCATGGATAACAGGCTATGGATGTGTATAAGGGTTCAGCAGCAAAAATAATACTACAATGATTATAAAAAAGAGAAAACACTCAACAAATTTGTAATGAAACATCACCAATTTCTAATAACTTTGGCATTTGCTATAACAATAAATAAGAGCCAAGGACAGACTTTTCAAAAAGTTGATTTATTAAATATGTTCTTATTCTAACTGTTATGTTTAACACTTTAAGATTAATGTATAAATAAACTTCCACTTGTATTAATAAGATAACAATAAATAAATAAGCCTTTTTTTCGAAGTGGAAAAAAGAGATATATAATTTATTACGGAAGTATTTTTGACTTCAGTAAGTCATCGTCAGCCATACATAAAATTTAAAATTCAAATACCATTTTATGTATGGCTGACGATGACTTACTGAAGTCAAAAGTACTTCCATAATAAATAATATCTCTCTTTTTTTCACTTCGAAAAAAAAATCTTATTTATTTATTGTTATACTTTAAGATTAATTATAGTCTAAGCACTTTTAGCAACTTATTAAAGTTAAAAGTTAATATTTTACTGCTAAAAGTGCTTAGACTATAATTAATCTTAAATTGATTTACTATTACAAAATTAAGTTTTTGCACTTTTGAATAACTTTATGTAGCAATGTCACGAGTTTCGGGTAAAGAAAATTTCAAAGTTTGATCTGGAGAAAGAAACCAAGCAAAAAACATTATAACATTATACAAGGATGTGTTGAATATATGAAAAATCTCAAATTTTGACAGATAAGAAAAAAGTTTTATTTTTGGTGTACAGTAAGACCCCGTTTAATACGGGGGTTACATTCCAAAAAAACCAAGTGCTAAATAAAACAGCATTAAACGAGACCATCTTAACATAATAGGAATAGGTGAAATGGGACAGTGAATTAAAAAATATACGTACTTTTTTTATTTTGTAACATGTATTATTATTATTATTGTATTACATTAATTATAGACATTTTTTATTGCTAATATCGATCTATATTCATAAATCATTCATGAAAATCAAAAATATTCAGGTAAATAATTTGTTGATAGTGAGACATCGCATCCATGACACTTTGTCTTCCTTGTCAATAACTAGACATTGTAACCCATGACACTTCATCTTGCCTTTGAACTTCTATTAATTTGGATCATTTTGTATAAACTGATCCATAATTTCCGTAATAGTTTTTTGTATAAACTGATCCATAATTTCCATAATAGTGGCTAAACTTTAACTGTAAAATAACGTTGATGAACAATCATAAATATGAACTGTCACCGCAGCAGACTATTGTATGTACTGTACTGAATTGATATCAAACGCATTGTGAGATGGTATAGGAGTATCAAAACAACAAATTAGTGCAATTTTGGATTTATGTGGTTATAATGATTTGGAAAACTGGACCAAAGTGAATCAATAAAAAATATAGAATTAAAAAAATATGCATCATATTGAAACAGTGTTAAATGGAGCAGCATTAAGCAGGGTCTTATTGTATTTGGGTATATAGTGGTCAGGGGCTAACTAATATAAACAAATAATAATACCAAACTAATTCTACTCCTAATTAATTTTTGTCAATACTATTAACTATTTTGTTTTTCCCCCTCCATCAGTTTCCAATGGTTAATATGATTCTCACATTAACCATTTGGCCATCTTATATGCTTAAATTTGTGGGGTCCACGGAGTCGTTTATGCAATGCAAATTTTATAAAACCGTGGTTCAGACCATGGCCGAGGTCTAGAACCCATTTAAACAATCGGACCTTAGAGATATATATAAATTAAAACTTTTTAGATAACAATGAATCAAATCTATGTAATTTATAAAATAGATTCACATTTTCTTACATTTCTTTTTAACAGAATAGAAATACACACTTTTAATCATATGTACAGACAGAATAGCTAAAATTAAATATTTTTTTTAATAACTTATAAAATCATAAATAGACATATGCATTTCCAAGTTGTGGAATATCAAACTTATGTAACTTTTTAAAAAATAAATAACATCCAAAGAATATTGAAATAATAAAATTTTCTAATTTTAAATGTTTAAAACAGGAATTTTTAACAAGATTTCAATAGTATTAATAATGATAATTAGCATTGTTATTGACAATTGAATGCTGACATAAAGCTATTGCATATCCTAATAATTATCTTGGCATTCATAGATCATGAAAAAACTTATGATAATCTAAATAGAAATTTACAATGGAAAATATTACAAGAAGAAAAAATATCTTCTTCTTGTAATATCTTCTTTATGATAATCTAAATAGAAATTTACAATGGAAAATATTACAAGAAGAAAAAATATCTTCTCAATTAATTAATATAATAAAAAGTCTATATAATGATATAAAAGCAAGAATTAAATTCATGGATGGAAATTTATCACAACTACAACCATAAATAAAGGAGTAAGACAAGGCTATTCTTTTTTTTTTTTTTCAGCATACTTATAAATAGAATCTTCTCTTCCGATCTGGCTATTCTTTTTTTTTTTTTTCAGCATACTTATAAATAGAATCTTATAAGAATGGAAAACAAACATAAAAGAGAGAAGTTAAATAAACAATAACAAAAAATTAAATACAATATTTTACACAGATGATGAGTAATTGTTGTCCAATCAGAAGACAAATTTCAAATTTCAGTTAATCATTTGAATAAAATAATTCAAAAATATAAAATGAAAATTTCTGAAATGAAGACAAAAGCCATGGCAATGTATGGAAATACCATTGAAAAAGTTAAAATTATGATTACACAAATAATTGAGACCAAAAGTTTTAATGTATTCAAATTTTGCAGTTAGAAAAATTTTTTAACAAAAATTCTGAAACAAAAACTACTGGAGCTAAAGGATTATTGTGATTGCACTTTTATCATATTATATTGCAATTTTGTTCTTTGAATGAAAGATTTACAGTCAATTTTCGCTATTTGTGGTAGTTACGTTCTGTAAATTCTTCACAAATACTGAATTAGCGAATAGTGAACCATTATAGGAAATATAGAGTTAGGTTCCTACAAAATTTTTTTCCAACATTTTCATATTTTGTTTGTGGGTGTTTTGGTGTTTACAGACACCTTATTTAATATGTATTACATTACTTACAAATAATCTTACAAATAATAACAAGTATATGCTATGTATAGTATTAAATACAGTATTATAATCTTTATTTTTTTACATTAACTATGTAGTAGATAAAATCTTATTTTTGATTGATAGTTTTTGACTATATAAAGTATTATAATTACAGTAATCTTTATTTAATTTTTTAAAACTATACAATATTATAATTACAGTAATCTTTATTTAATTTTTTAAAACATTAGAGTACTATATACAGTGTTATAATTACAGTAATCTTTATTTAATTTTTTAAAACATTAACTACATAAAATC
This sequence comes from Olivierus martensii, assembly GCA_000484575.1. Taxonomy (NCBI): domain Eukaryota; kingdom Metazoa; phylum Arthropoda; class Arachnida; order Scorpiones; family Buthidae; genus Olivierus; species Olivierus martensii. Next base: position 103,440 of record AYEL01089962.1, on the reverse strand, counting down.
TTATTTTTGATTGATAGTTTTTTGATGTTGCAAGATGTTTGCTGTGATAGCTGACATATTGTCTTTCTGAATTGTGTTGAAAACAACCTTCTCTGTGCCGCTTTTTGCCTCAGATCTTCTAAAATTTCAACTTAAGGAGCAAATGTACAGGAAGTTAGGTGCCTAAATTTGAAGCTGCATTCAAGCATTGGGGCACATTCTTGTATGGCACCTGTGGACGATATGAACAGGTTTTTGGCCTATCTGTGGTCTGTGAAGGAGCACGAATAGGTAATGAGAAATATTCTGGCAAACCGATTCAGAGACTACATTTGGTAACAAATAACTTCCTTTATTAGAGAGAGAGTTTATATTGGTAACAGTATTTTCACCACTTAGCAGGAATCTGTGAATAAGCACAAAAGCTCTGCGAATATCGATTTTGTGATTACAAATAAATTTTCGCGAATAGTCGAATACACGAATAGTGAATCCGCAAATAACAAGAATTGACTGTATAATGCTGCATAGAACAATATCATATTAAATAATATGATACTTAAGATCAAACAGAAAAACAAATAAAATAAACTTTTAAATATTGTAAACCAATATATTCAGACTTATAACTTACAAATACAATAAATGTTTATTTTTATACCTCAAAAAAGAAAAAATTTTTGGAAATTTTTTAAGTTCAGATTTACAGAAGTCAGATAAACATAAGTCAGGGAATACCTGTATATATTAATTTATATGTAAACAAAATTTAAAATACATTACTATGTAGAATAAACTTGCATTATCAAAACACATGGATAACTGACATAGTTTTTTGAAAACATATCTCATCTCAGTATTTAGTTATTTTAATGGCTAAAGGAAATTCAACAATAATGGAAGACAGTTTTCTTCCAAATATGAATGTTAAATTTTTGTATTAAAAATAGTACTAAATTTATTTGAAAAAAATTCAATTTTTAGTTCCATACATAGTTTTAAATCTAATGATTTAGAACTATGTATGGACTTGAATCACATTTTTAAGAGAACAATATGAAATTATTTTTATTAATATCAAATACATTTAAAAACTCCATATTATCATACATAAAAAATTTGAAATGATCTAACAGAAAAATTTTTGTGATGGTACAAAATATTTTATGTTATTGGCAACAAAATAGCAGAGTTTTCACGAAAAAACTTCATCTTATTATAAGATGTTTATTTTAGAAATTCATAAATAAAACAAATTCTGCTTTTGATTAATGATCTTCTTTTATATAAAGTTACAAAAATACATTGTATGTTTAGAATGTTTTATCTCTCATACCCCAAGATATTAAAAATAATATAAGAAAAGTAATACCTTTTGTTTATTTTATTGTAAATACTCCAGTTGAGATTCATGCTGTATATTTAAAAATAGAATTAATTTATATTATTGATGAGCAATTGAAGAGTGTGATCCCAAAATGCGTTCAGTCCATTTTTGTTAATTTTCAAGAGAAGCAAAATACGAATTGAGAAAGTATTTCTTATGTAAATAATTATCTACAACCAGATACCTATTTCTAATTCATATACATGCACTTCTCAGTAAAATCTTGAAATCAGTCATCATTAGTTTTTAAATACACAATGACTAAATATAATAGTGTTAATGGAAACTTGCTAAGTCCGAGGATTGAACATGTTTTCAATTACACTCATTCTTCATTAGCGGAAAAATAAATTTATTTTGATTTAAGTATTAAAATACAGTCAATTCTCTGTATTCAAGGATTCCCTATTCACGTACTTGCCTATTCCTGAAAATTTATTTGTAACAACAAATTCGATTTCCGCAGCACTTTCGCACTTATTTGTGGATTATCGGTGATTGGCGAAAATACTGTTATAAATGTTACTCTTACTCGTAATCTCTGTCATTCTGTCTGAAAGTCTCATTATCTATCGTTGCTCACTCCACAGATTGCAGGTAGGCCAAAAATGTACAAGTACATACTCTTGGGGAAATTCAAACATTTACTTTTATTACTTCATTGGGAAGTTCTGGGGTCTTCTCCATGAGTACGCTATACTCATGGGAAAGGCCCCAAAAATAGTATATTTAATCTTCCAAATTAGGAAACTACTAAAATTCAGAAAAATAACTTTCCTTTTAACAATAAATAAAAAAGTCCCAAGAACCTTAAATTTTTAATGTTATGATTTCATTTCAAGAGTTCTAACATGAAAATTAATAAGCAATATAACAATTTTACCTTTAATAAACGTGACAAAAATTACAACAACAAATTTATTGCCAGCAGTAATAGCAGTTTGTTTTTTTACCACCCTGCTGGCAGGATTAGGAAAATGCTCTGCTCATGTGCAAAGGACTGAGTGAGTTTTCATAGTTACTGTTCTCTGGACTGAGCAAGTTTTCAAAAGCAAAGCAGGACTCAAGTGTTCCGTACACATTAATAAGCATGGTTTTGGGAACAAACGCCTTTAATAAGATAGATGACTTCAAGAGGAGTATTTGCATCAAATAAAAAAATGACCAAAATGGACTGAATGCGTTTTGGGATCACACTTTTCAATTCTTAACATTACTGATATTCACAAATAATTCAATAAGCAAGTAGGAGTACTGTGCTTTCTGAATATAACATCATCTTTTATGCTGTGTATTTGGATACATCAAGAATCCTATTTCTGTTTCCCATCCCTTTCAAAGAGATTCTGAGGAAAATATAATACATTAATTGATGTCTTCTTATCATGCTAACTTCTTGTTGCCATCTCTTCACAATAACAAAATTAGAGATAACAAAGTTTCCAGAAATAATAATATATGATAAAATAATAATAATTTGAATTTTTATTAATAATTCTGATAATATATATAAATTTCAAAATATCTTTGAAAAAAATAAAAAATTTTTTTATATCTATGGTATAAAAAATTTTGGACAAAATTTAAGATTTTAGTTTTTAATTTTCCATATAATTAAAAATTTTAAAAATGTCATTTTCAAATCATATCATTTATGTGTGATTTAATGTATGTATTGTTTTATGTGAAAATATAGGAAGTTTTTAAAATTGGGTTTGTGTATGTACCTAAGTATTAAACTTTATTTTTTTCATCAATCACTTTCATGTCAAGAGTGAATTGTATTGGTGTATGCAATTCACTTTTGACATAAAGATATCATGTAAACAAAAAATTAATGTCACATAAAGCTTTTTATTAGCTATTCAAACTATTTCATATTGATTTTCTTTTGATTATTAGAAATACCAAGTGCATAGCTATATTTACTATGCTAATAGGGTAAAATTTAAAATTTTTTTAGAGAATCACTAAACTAGAGAATAATATAACTAAGTAATAGCAGTTCTTGCAGTTATAAAAACTCATAAAAACTCTGCTTTTATTTAATAGCTAATGTTAGCTGTTAAATAAAAGTAGAGTTTTTTACTTTTTATAATAGAGTTTTTTATTACTTAGTTATAGTTTTAATGTAGAAAAAGCAGTTAATTGTAAAGTACATTAGAGAATAATTGTAACCAACAGTTATAGCATGGTTGTCTTATAATATGGGTCGGATGTCTACCCCACAAACTCACATTATAACTGGGGGATGATATACTAAAATTTATTAGTAGTAAAAATAGTTACTAATAATACTCAGCAGTAATGTTTTTGGTCTTCTATGGTCTTCATACTTGTTAGATGCTGCTGAGGAGAGCAGTAGAAGGTCGAAAATGCTACTGCCTAGTATTGTTAGTAACCGTATTTTTGCTAATAATAAATTTTAATATTTCTGCTTAAAATGTTTGTTGAATTTTTGTATTTCTTTTTATAAGCAATGAAACTTAAAAATTTAAGATTTTTACTAATATTAATATTTGAAATCATTTCAAATCTATCAATAATTATTTCAAAACAGTTCACAAAAGAATGGTTTCAATTAGAAAGTTACAGAATATGATCTGTTTATTTCTGTTTAGCATTTATTAGATAAATTTATTAAAGTTTTACAATAAAAAAAGTAAAACAAATTGCAGACTTTAAAATATAGTTTGCAGTGAAGTATTAGAATACTTCTCTACAAACCATTGAAAATTGTATAAATTAATTAAATCATAACATATTTCATTTTAATACCAATGAATACAAAATTGACATGTTTTTAGATCTGTCTAATAATAGGTGGTATGGATATGATGATACAAGGAAAAGAGCTTGCAAGACATCCACATATTGTTATTGCAACACCTGGACGTCTAGCAGATCATCTTGAAAGCTGTGATACATTTACTTTAAAAAATATTAAATTTTTGATACTTGATGAAGCTGACAGATTATTAGAAGGGCATTTTAATGAACAGGTATTTTACAATTTAATTATGAAATGCATTTCTTAAAATAATAAACCACTATATATGTACTAATGACTATATATGTACAACTATATATGTAATAATAAACAACTATATATGCAATTCATTTTACATTTACAAAGTATTTAATTTTAATTGACAAGAAAATAATTCAGCACCAATAGTTGATATAAAATATTTATGCTATATTTTTCAAATGTGCTATTTTTAATGTAAAAATAATTCTTAAAAAGTTTCTTATTTCAATTAAAATCTTTTGACATGTATTAAATTTATTATCCTATGATATTCTGTGAGAAAATGTACAAAATTTTTGTTTCTTATGGATGCTCTCTCCTGCATTCTGTTATTTGAAGAATACTATACTATCAGTTTTTTCCCATTTAATTCTTATTGATGTTACATATTATGCCTAATAAGTAGAATAGTACTATTACACTACCAGAATAACTTAAAAACTATAACTATCAGCACTATGGCAGAAAAGAAATTCATAATACTACAAGTAAAATAAAAAACAGTAGACTTAAAAGTGCTTTCAATTTAATAAATCCTCACAGCTACAACAAAAATTAGAAAAGCATTATGCCAAATAATCATTTTACTTACTTTTAATATCAATATAATTTGTTATATTTTTAAATAAAATTTTCTTAATAGATTATGATTTGAAGGAAGACCAATTTGATAAAATTATGAATAAATACATTTATATTTGAAATTAATATGTAAATTTTCAAACATATTATTTTCTAATCATACTAAATTGTATTGGAGATTTAACCCATTGAGGTTTATTGAAAAAACATTATAAAAATTCAATCCTAGTTTAACAATTGCAGTTACCAAATTTACTGCTTTAGTCTGTATCTTACTGATAATTTACTATTTAAACAGCACTAAAAAGCAGACCAAAATGAATCAATAACTTTTTATTACGAAAAACGTTTTTGGCTTTCTTATGCCATCTTCAGCTCTTACAAAATCAGTTGGGTTGTAGAACAAAGACAAAACGGTAGTATTAAAGAACAAAGAACAGGAAAATTCTAATATTTAAATATTTAAAATTCATTCGTGTTCATAATCAATCAGGATTATACAAAATTATAGACTAAAATAGCACAAGGATAAATAAAATCATCATTAAAAACAAAAATAAAATTAAAAATTATATTTCAGTCTTAAGATATCTTCGTTGTATTAAAGCTATGCCTTATGTATCTCCATTGGACCGGAGAACATCCCCCAAAGCGAATTTCCAAGCTTTGGAGATGCTATTTGTCTGTCTTTCATTTATAGCAGTTCCTTCTTTAGTGCCTTCATAGATCAGTATTTCTTCTGCCATGTATAGCTCTCCTATATCGTCTATTTGCTTTATTACTCTGCTATCATTCCATTTTATATTTATATTTTGCTCATAAGCTCTCCTCGCTAATGCAGTTGTTAAATTAGCATTTTTTACATCCTTTTATGCTCCTATATAAATTTCATTCCGACTAATATCTAGGTTTTCTATTGGCACTTTGTATACTCCTGCACAGTCTTCTTGGTTGTACATATCTTTTACATTTTTAAGGAGACTAAAGCTACGTTTAGATGGTGCAACTTTTCATGCAACAAGATGCATGCAACTAGGCGCATGAGAAGACATGCAAAGGCGCATTCCTCAAAAAGTGTTGCAAGACTAGGCGCAAGAAGTCGCATGTGTTCCCCATCCTAGTTGGGTTACACGTGGCAACTAGTCTGCAACATCTTGTTGTTTTGATTATTTTTAAACTTTTTTCGCAAATTTTTCTTTGATTTATGGATAGGTGTGAAGAAAACACTTCAATTTATTGAAGAAGTTAAATTTATCATCGTCAAGTCATTCTAGTAAATTTTTTTAAAAGACTGAAACTATCTAACCTGACTTGGTTCAAACGATCAATGTTATATTTTTTTTAAGAAGATATTTTCTTGAGAAATCAAAATGTTGCTCAATCTTTTATATATAACATAACAAATTATTCCTCTTCCCAATTATCTTGAAGACATCATTACAGCTGTTTAAATTATAGTGTGATATAAAATAGTACATTACAAAACAATTAAAAGTTTTTCGAGTTATCCCCAAAACTACAATACATATTTATAAGTAAGACATATAATAAAAAATTACTAATAAGTAATTTTAAGGGATTTATAGTAATTTATAAATCACTATAAATCCCTTATAATTTAATTGACAATCAGTTTGTGCCGTTAATTTCAAGATTTTAAAAATATAAATTTATGACTGTGCGTTTCGGGCCGCGTGTGAAACCCTCCTTAATTGCTGAATAAAAACAAAGTCATAAAACTTATTGTCAAACATCTGGAAACTGGAAAGATTCTGAACAAGTTATAGGAATTAAATGCACTGACGGAATTTCGATTCTCTTTAGTTCTTCTGATCGTGGGAAAATTTTGTTATATTTATAAATAAATTAAAATTTATTTGAAACGATTTTTGTGATGGTCTTGAATTAAACGAATTGTCCTCGTTTCAATAGCTATTTAACAGCTACTAATCCTGCTGTGAATATTAATTCGACCATACCCATTCTATTTTGTTAGGACTTTCTGTTAATTGCTAGTAAATAGTATATTAAAATAATTTCGGTTTAATTGTTAATATTTTGAAGACTATGAGTCTTTCTTCTTTTCCTTCTGTCATTTGAAATGATAACAGTAGCTACCGCTAAAGCGGCAGCGTACAACTCTTTTCGTGTCGGTATTGTCTGCAGTATGTCCTTCATGTGTGAACACAAAGGGGCAAGTTGCATGCCTCATGCGGCTGTTGCACCTTGAGACATGCATCATTCTGCATACAACATTGCATGCAGAGAGGCACCGTCTAAAAGTAGCTTAAATATAGTAGGAGCCCTCTTGTAAACTAGTCTACTATTGCTAATTTTTATATTATTAAAAATATGTATTGTCATATTTTTAATTACAAATACTATATATATATATATATATATATATCCACTATAAAATACTATTTTTGAGTCAAATATTTGATTCAAAAATATATAAACTTATAATGAAGTATATTAACTAGTATTTAATTTTATGGGGACTTGTTTAATGCTAATACTGTTGAATACAATATGTAATTAATACTTGAATCCATATTAAGTTTCAGGAACATTTCAAGCAAAAATGTTTTTTAACAGATTAAATTATTGAAAGTTACTAAGATATTCTATTATTTCAATTACTTACATAGCGTAATTGGTTCAAAACAAATGTTTTTATTTCCTTGCTAATTTGTTTTCAATGTAATTTATAGAGAAACAAACAAATCCAGTACTTAACTGTATTGAACTTATGTAAGAATCTTTTAATTTATTTTTATTTTTCGATCGCTTGTGTTTTCATTTGTTCGGAAATTTGGGAATTATTTTAAATACGCTAAATAGAAAATTTGTTATCTTCGTTTAGTTTTATTTATTTTGGATTAGTGTACTACAATTAGAATGTGTTTTCAGAAGATAAAATGTCATTAGAGAATATTGCATTAATACTTTCTTTTGAAATACTATATACAGTATTGAAAACTTGTATATTTTGCAATAATAATTATTAAAAATGACAAAGGAGATGTGCTAAATGTATTTCGCTTATTTTAATTCATATTTATTTGTATAAATCTGGATAATTAAACAATTGTACATTTAATTTTTTTAAATATTTTTGTTTTTTCTAATTGGACAATTTTATTAATTCTATTGTTAGATATAATGAATTTATAAATTATAATACAACATATTGCATATGTATTAATAACATATATGCGAATACATACTAACATAACATATATGAGAATACAAATTCGTAATATAAAGTAAACAAAAATTGTGAATACATATAAGTTATATAGTATATAATACATGATGAATTTTAAATTTTAAAATTATTCAGTTTATTTAATGCATTGTATATGGATTTTATAGCGATGTTTAAACTTTTAATAAGCTTTGCAATTTGTTCTAGTTTTTAATCTCTCAAATCAAAATAGTTCGAACTTTGTTTTAGTTGGGCTGTTTTCTCTTGGCCAATTATTTAATGCTTAGTAAACTGAAAAGTTTGCTTGTTTAAAAAATCTCTAAAGTTTGGATTCATCAAAATTATTCGATTATTATTTAACATCTAATTATTGATATAAATTATATCGAAGTTATACTTCTATGCCATATTTTAAGTAAAGACTTATTTCATGTATAATATATACATATATATATGTATGCACAGACACTCCCAAAATTCTAAATTTGAACATGCTTCTATTGGTATTATCATTGATGCTAAACATGTAATATTTTCTCAATCGTATTTACAAATCATTTTTAGAGGATAATGACACATCTAATAAACTTCAGGTGTAGGTATTGTAGTCCTCGGAAAAAGAAAGCCAAATCCGGAGATCTTATGAACATATCTTAAAGAAAGATATAGAGCTACTCATTGATTTAACTTTTGAAGAATGAAGCACGAAGTGGGAAGAAAATATAGAAAATCACAGAAAAGAAAAGCAGTAAAAGATCTTGTTAGAAGCGTGACAAGATCCTTTTCTGCTTTTTCTAACGGAAAGAAAAAAGATTTAGTTGCTTCTTATGATATGCAGATGATGGACTATGAATGATTTTTGTTCCATCCGCGAAAGAAATTACACTTTGTGGGTAGGCGATCTTTTTTTTTTTCATTTCCATATAACCTAGCATCTCTACTGAAGTGGAGATTTAAAGTTTATCCCAAGTCTAGTCTCCCGATTAATGGCCTTATCATAAGACGATTACATTTTCCAACAGTTATACAGTAATTAGTTATTATTATTTATAAGGTTCGATTGTATAGATAAAGGTGACAAAGGTCTATCCTTTATATAGGTGATAAAAATTATATAGGTGACAAAGTTTAGGTGACAAAGTTTGAATACTACTTTCTCATGGCCATTAATCCTTTTTAAGGATTTATGCCATGAGATGATCGTAATCAAATGATGGAGCTCAGTCATTCTAATACAGAGATGTCAATAAATTTTATAATATATCTTTCAATTAATGTGAAAGTTAGTCATTTAAATCTTCTACAATTATATGCATTATTAATGTTTGCTAGAATGTTTTAACCAATGACATATTGCTTCATAGGTTTATATTTATTGATTATTGAATTTGATCTCTCTATAATCCCATCGAAATACAGATGATTAAAAATTGTTTTTGAGACGATTCCGATATTGTCGTTGATAAATTTCTTTCCATCTGTGCAGATTATTTTGAAATCTTCCATTTATTCAGAATGAGCTTAATTTAACCTATATAGTATATACGTTTAAAAGTTTTGAAAGCTATTGAAAATGTTACAATTTTCTTAGGTATTGAACAAAATTGAATTTCTTCTATATAGACCTATCAGTATTAGTTATTACATGTTGTAAATATTAATATAGAATAATTATCAATATTACTTCAATTTATTTTGAATTTATAACGAATAATATAAAATCAGAAGTGAAAGAACTGAAATATTTAAAGTAAAAAATAATTTAATGAAATAAATTCAGAAAACAGATAATATTTTGTAGATTCATATTCGTAGTAACCGTTCCGAGTATTAGTACAACGAATCGTTGATAAATATTTGAATAAATCCCATTGTAATTCTATTAATGTTCAATTATCTTAATTTTTATCAATTATTACTGAAACTCTCTATTTATACATTAATTGTTATTTTTTCAGAAAAATTTTATTGTATATATATTTTTAAAACTTTTGAAATTATCTATAACCTATTGTTCAGTGAATATTTGATAAGATACATGCCATATCTATTTTAAATTTTCCGTAGATAAAATCTTACAAAGGCGCTCCTCTAGTTACGAACATAATTCGTACCTAATATTTGTTCGTAAATCGGGTTGTTCGTAACTCAGATACTGCTATTATTTTGGTTCCAAAAGTACTGAAATAACTTTATATACTGTATATTGTAATATATTTTACAAGTGGACCAATTAAACGTTTCTTATTTCACTTAATATAATGCGAGGATTTTTGATATAATCGCCAGCATTTCGAAATATTGCCGTAATATGTTAACTAACTGTATAATTTTACATTATATTGGTTGCTAGAGCATTTTGCTATTTTTTATTTCTTAAAACTATTGAAGATATTTTGAAATTTCATGTTCGTAACTTTTTTACATTTTACGCCCCTTTACAATCAGATCACTAATTGATTACCTGAGAGATTACTAAGGAGAGGGGCCAGTTCCACTACGGGCTGCACCCACACTAGCGGAAGTGGAACGGATGATGAAGGACGGTTATCGCCGGGCCGGGCCCAGAACTCCGGAAAAACTTTTCAGAAAATGCCAGACTCAGGACGCGAAGCCGGGTCCTCCTACCTCGCACGCCAACGCGATAAACTAATGCAATTTAACCTTATAAATAAAATACTATCTATATATGTAAAATGCAATGTTTGCCTGTTTGTATCTGTACCGCATAGGCTTCTACAGTATTTGATCTATCGGAACAAAGCTTTGCATGCCTACTTTCCCTGATTTGGCGGTAGAGGACTTGGTCAAAATTGGTCCAGGGGATGAGACATTTTGGGGTCGTAATTTAAAATATGTGTTTAAATCATTAAACTGTTGTTCTGACTGTTGTTGACGTTGCAAAGAGTGAGGTAGGGATGACGTCATGGTTTCACAAGCATTAACAATTAATGGCATCACAAAAACATCACGGTGTGTGTCGTCATTATTGCGTACAATCATAAAAGTTTCAATATATAATGTAACAACAGATATCATCACGAAGCGTCATAGTGTGTAACATCACAAAAGTTTCAAAATACAGGGGTAGGCAAAACTAGGTTTACAGTTGTTCGTATAAAAAAAGACATGCAAGGTATGATTTTATAATAACTTTATTAGCTTTTAGGCCCTTATCGAACTATCCATCTGTTGGGTAATTGTTCATCAAGAAACTCTATGTACTGTTAAATAAATAATAATACAAAAATAAACTCTGTGTTTATCATATTCACAAATGTAAACCTACTTTTGCCAACCCTTGTATGGCTTCACTATGATAGTGACGCTATACAGAGATATAACCTTTGAACGCGACGATGCACTCAAAGATTATACCCCTTTGATTTTTTCATCTTTGCTTACAGGTAGAATACCATTTTTAGCTATCAGAAAATCTCGTAAACCAGAAATTATCTCCCTACAAATGATGTACCAGAAATTCCTGGTAACGCCGAATACGCCAGTTAGTTAAAGCAGTGATTCTCAACGTGGGCGATATCGCCCCCCAGGGGGCGTTCTTGTTCTCGAAGGGGGCGCTGGAACAAAAAGGGGCGATCAGGAGGCGATAGACAACCAAAAATTGTACACAGTAGTTTGTGCTTCTTAAGTATTTCTTTTGATCAGCCATTTAATAAACCTAAATTTTTGCTGCATTTATGTCCTGAGTTTTATATCAATATTTTGTAATGAAGGAAGATATTCATCCAGAAACACTTATCGGTTCCATTCTTTTGGAAACTGAGGAAGGCAAGCGTATTCTAATAAAAAAATGCCTTTCTCGGGGAAAAATGTAATATATATATATATTTGCTTCGTCCAAGTCTTACATTCGACCTTGTGCCTTGGTGAATTGGGTTAAGATAACGGGGGCGCTCAGAACAATCGCATTCATCCAAGGGGGCGCTAGGCTCAAAAAGGTTGAGAACCACTGAGTTAAAGGATAAAGATTATACGAATTCGATCTAATTAAGTTATTTCTTGATTACTAAATTATAAAAACAGTTATAAATATTTCAATGTAACTTGAAAAATTATATTGAAAATTCAGTAACTAATTATTTAAGAATTAAATTCCTTGATTTTGATGATAATATTACAAATTACGAAAATAGAATTTTTGATAATAAGCTTGTCATCATGAAAAACAATAAACCATAAAATACAGTTGAAAAACAATTACAATATTCTTGTAATAATGTAATTTTATAAGTATTAATTAATTTTTTGTAATTTGATATGGTGTAAATTATCCGAATCATTTACATTAGAAAACTTCATATACATCATAGAATTCTATTTTTTCCTGCTAATTAAAATTTGAGGTTGCTGATGGGCTTGCCAAAGAAGGGGCTTCTCGCTCTTTTTTGGATCTGAGCCTGCCCTGGGCATTGGATCTGATGCTTTTGTACGGGTCGTCAAGAACTGGTTGGCGGCCCAGCATCTCGTTTCCTGGAGGTCTATTTCTGGTCTTAGGCAGGCGAAGGCTCTCATTTTGAGTTGCTCTGCTCAGCGAACTAAAAACTTGATTTCACTGAACAAACATGAAGCTAGGATTGTTACAGGGCTTCTTATTGGGCACTATCATCTTAGTAGACATCTTCACTTGATTGGGCTTGTTAATAACCCTATTTGTGGAAGATGTCAAAACGAGGAGGAAATTCACATTTTATGTGAATGTGTGGCCCTTTCGTGGCTTAGGCGTGATCTTCATTTTATGTGAATGTGTGGCCCTTTCGTGGCTTAGGCGTGATCTCTTTGGTTTTGTGTGAATGTGTGGCCCTTTCGTGGCTTAGGCGTGATCTTTTAGAGATGTATTTTCTTGTTCCGGAGGATATTGCTGCTGTCCCATTGAGGAAAATACTGTCATTTGTTTTAAAGACGGGACCTCTTCTGGGATGATCTGATTGAAGGTGCACAATAGACCATTAATGGTCGCAGTGCTTGGGCTGTACAGGCTCCTCCCTTTTTATCTACTACTACTACTACTACTACTGCTAATTAAAATTTATTGACATTTGATATGTGAATGCCACGAATATAACAATCTATTCAATAGGTTCATTAAACATTTATTAATTTTCACAATGGGAGAAACATCTAATATAATATTTTGTTTCTCATAAATTATTTGACAAATTTTTCCTTACTAAAATATATGTAGATATTAAAATATTTAAATTTTATACAGTATATTGCAAACCTACACTTCAATTTCGATGTTAAATAATCAATTCATGCATGCAAAATTGAAATGCCCGTTTAGTATAAGTTTATTAGTAAAAGAGTAAATAAATATATAGTAAATGTTTTAAAATATTTCAGTTAAACTTAATGTATTGATTTTTTTTTTAATTTTTCATTAATCATAACTTAGTTCACCCAAATGATTCAAGAGTCGTAATAATTATGCTAGAGTTAAAAGAATCGCATCAAAATATATATTTTTGGATATATATGTATTTTGAAGCAATCAAACAAACTGGATGATCTATCAGAACTGATCGATAAGTCACTGACGTCGATAAAGCTCAACAATCGATACGTTGTTGTTTTTCCAGATAATTGATTAACAGTCCCATGACAAATCAGTATACAGAGATCTTCGTTAGATGAAGTTAAGGAGTTTGGCTACTTCTTCAACGTGATTATAATATAGGCCTATAGATGTAATGTAAATAGCTTATCGACCAGCTCACTATAGATTTCCTCAAGAACATTGCAAGAATATCGATAGCCCATCTGGATTTGAGTGGGCTTTGATATGTTAAGCAGGAGAAATTAATACAATGTTTGGGATCGGATTTTTAAATGATTCAAAGTACCCGAAACATTATTTCTCATCAGTCTGAAAGTTTCCTGATATTCATTTGTATGTCGCTACTTACAGTTTATGTTTATATAAAAGTATATGTTTTAAAATAAAAACATTCAATAAATTTCTGTTGAGGATTACAAGAACTTTTCACTCTCTCTGTCTAAAAATGGAGATTGAACTCGTTATTTCTCAATCTATGAATTTTTCTTGAAAATTCTGGATTAGGCCCATTGATATAAATTTCTTCCGTAAATTCCATTACAAAATTGGATAACAAAAGCATTCCATTGCATTTATTGATCCAACAACTAATGAAATTAAGGTAATTTGTTTGCCCAATTACTTTTATTAAAAGAGATAGAAGGCGTACTTTTGGATTTAATCCTTTGAAAAATGAAGAATGATGTAAGAAGAGTGTCGGAAAGGACGAGGAGAGAAAAAGGACCTGCTAGAAGAAGTGTGGCAGATCACTAGCATTAAAAGAATGCACTCTTTAGTCGCTTCTTAAATCACGCCGATGAGAGCCGGGGATGAATTTTTTCGCATCCACTATGGATCCCAGTAATTAGCATTAATTCTTTTAAAATAAATGATATGATGAAAAATAGCAATCTGTAGCTATCAAACGATTTTTAAATGGATGAAGAAAAAATATTATAAATTGACAGTTAGTACAAATTTTAATCATTCGTTTTTCATTAATAAATAGTTTATTTTCTAAATCTATATTAGGATTGTTACAAAAACAAATAAAAACTGTTTATAAAACTGGTATTTTGTTAAATTTTAATAACGGATAGGAAATATTTTTCACATTTAAAGAAGAATCACCAATTATGTTATATTACTTCGAAAGAATTTAAATAAATTTCTCGCCCTGTTTCTTTCTTTCTAAATATATATATATATTTAATATATGATATATAGAATGTGAATAAGCCTTTAGAAAAGGGAAAGAAGAAAGAAAATATATATATGTCGATAGTATATATTTTGTATGCATATACATAGATTTTATTATTATTGAAATATCGAAATGCATTAATATAGTGTTTAAATTCTTAGTATTAATCCCGAAAGATATGAATGATAATTGACATTTTGAACCAAATTTAATGATGATAGTCTATTTTGGTAATAGTTTAAATAAAAATAAACTGAATAATTCTTAAATAATAATTATAAGGCATCCAATATTGCTTCATTAGAGTTAAGCCACGTTATAAATTTTTCCTTGATCACTAAGGACTTAAGTCAAGATGAATAGACTTATTGCTAAAATTTTCGGAGTTTATATTTAATCATCAGTGTTGCGTAATTACACATTTTATAGTAGATTTTAATATAATATGACATCATGTAAATATCTGAAAATGCAACAAGACAACTCGTGCGTGGTGTAATGATCGCCTTCTATCTTTTCTCATTTTTTCTCCTTCGTTCTCATTAGATTTAAGCGATTAAAACAGTAATGGAGTA
Source organism: Olivierus martensii (assembly GCA_000484575.1). NCBI lineage: Eukaryota > Metazoa > Arthropoda > Arachnida > Scorpiones > Buthidae > Olivierus > Olivierus martensii. Next base: position 87,914 of record AYEL01089962.1, on the reverse strand, counting down.
TATTTAAATGGAAATTTATTTAAATTGCATAACATTACACAATTATAGTTGTCAATTTAAATTCCATTTATTAGGAATAAATTGTCCGTCGAATTTCATTATTTATTCAAAATCAACTAAAAAAATATATACAGTGGATGATCAGTTAACGAACATAATCCGTTCAAAGATTCGTGAATACTAGTACAGTGGGTGATCGGTTAACGAACATAATCCGTTCCTAGACAATATTCGTTTCCTTAATACATTAGGTGATCAGTTAATGAACATAATCCGTTCCAAGATAATGGATATATATATATATACAGAGGGTGATCGGTTAATGAACATAATTCGTTCCAAGAAAATGTTCGTTATCCAAATTGTTCTAACGAACATAATCCATTCCAAGATAATGTGCATTATCCAAATTGTTCATTAACCGATCATCGATTTACCATAGGTTTTTATGGGAATTTGATTAATTCATTTCGATTTACCATAGGTTTTTATGGAAATTTGATTAATTCGTTCTGGAGATTCAAGAAAACATAAATAAAAAATTATATAATTTCTTACTACGTTTATTTAAATGTAATAACAATAATACAGCGGTACCTTGGTTAACGACGGTCTCAGATAATGGCGTGCTTGGTTAACGACGAGTGGTTGTATGAAAAACTGCCTTGGTTAACAACGCAGGCTTTGGTTAACTACTTCTGATTATGTGAACTTTCACAAAACAGAGCTCTAAAACAGCTCGTGATTCACACGTGATTCGTTAGCTCAGTTATTAAGCGTTATTTTTTTATCACAATCAATTCAAATCCGACAATATCATTATAAAAAATAATAAAATTATAATCATAAAAAATATATTTAAGTAGATGATAATTAACATATTTAAAAATAGACGTGCAACAGTTCCCTAGTTCTTAGTTTCTTAAAGATGATTTCTAGACCATTATTATTTTAAATTCTGCGAATAAAGTCTGATTCTATTGTTTGTTTGTGTTATATATCACTTGACACTTGTGGTGTGACGTCGCAGTTTCGGATTCCATTAAAACAACGTCTGTCCGAGATACTACAGTTTATAAAGACAATAAATCGTCGAATGCGTGCCAAAATTGGGCCAAAGCCACCCTAATGGGCCTAAGTCACCCCAGTTTACGGTACTTAAATATACAACCGAACGCGGCGAAGCGAGCGCATCAACTGAACAGTTAATGCCAAATCTCAAAAAGTAGGTTCACGCGCGTAGACAAGGTACCAGGCATTAAGCCTACACTCCACAGGCGTAAAATATAGAGCAGAATGGCAGAAACCAAAATTACATTTCCAACGAATTTCAGTTGTATTTCAGTTTCGGGTTCGGCTTATACGATTCCATAAACCGAAAGCGGAAATGAACTGAAACACTATCGATAGCTTAACACTTATAAGCTCTGAGCAGTTCTATACGTCAATACGATGTCATATTTTTTGCTTTCTTTCATTGGTTCGTCCACAGCAGAAACCGAAGCGCCGCTGAAAAATTAAATTTTTCTTAACACTTATTTCAGTCAACTTTCGGTCGGCGTAAACAGTAAAATTTTTACGTTTTCAGTTTTAGATTTCAGTTTCAGCACTAAAATTATGCCTTTTGAGTCTAGGCTTTAAAGCAGCGTTTAAAGCGTATTACATTCATGCGCGCGTTGCCATCTGTGCAGTAAATAATATTTTAGAATATCCAGTCATCGCACGTTGCGCTAATCGTCAGTCATCGCGCGTTGCGTTAATTTTCAAATATGCCTACAAATTTCATGAAGATCCACTAATTACTTCAAAAATTATTAGTGGGAGTGTAACGATTTTATTTTCCTTCCGAAAGTGAGGTAAAAACGGTTTTCTGTTGCCAGATGCAATTTCTCAAACTGGATATTTTTGCAAATATTTTCTGCGTTAATTCCACGACAACTAAGTACTTAAAACGTAACGATATAATACCTATAAATCACCAGATTAATTACACAGAAAAATTTTATTTGGCCATTTCTATCAAATTCCGGAAATTTTTGACGAGAGTCGAATGCAATTCATCAGAAACAACAATCTCAAGAAAAATCTCGTCTTTAGATTGGAATCGAGGTTTAATATTTGCAGAGAAATACGTACTTCTCCAAAGTTTATTCTCCAGTTATCTTTTCGTTGGCACTCTCTACTAAACTGTCTTACCTCGTCGCGCGGATGCGATATCTGCATTACGCGTATCGTTACTACGGATTGGAGACGTGAATATAAAAGCACACTTCACTACAGAAGCACCTCTCGTGGACAGATTGTCGCTCATAGCGTAGCATCGCATTTGCAGTATCGCATCGCGTCGCTTGCATATAGGACACGACCTGAAGGTGACTTCACACCATTTTTTTATAGCATTACAACTCGATTCATTTAAAAATGGCAAACATTCAAATTTTCCACGGCCTTAGACTTGGTTCAGATGACAAGCGTTGAACGCGCGGCGAGATAATTGCGACTGTAAATGTGAGTATCGGGCAAGCGCGGCTATGCGCGCTTGCCCGATCCCTTCTTTGGATGGAAAGTCGCTATTAAAAAAAAAACAGGAGAAATATCTGCAATCAAATTATATCCGGAGAGATTTTCCTTTAAATGCTTTCGACCGATTCCATTGTCCATAAATTGTTGTGGTTTCCACCTCGAGTCGACATTTTGTATCTGTTTACCATAGCGACAGATAAACACGCTCCCAATTATCCTTAACGTTTGTTTTTACTTCTATAAAATTATAGGTGGAGAACGTTTTCGTTATTTATCGCATCAACACGTCGAGTCGATCGCCAGCAGAAATTTACGTCTCCAGGCTAATGTAACGTCGACGTTATCAATATTAGTAGTAGTGGCCGTACGTCATTCTCACACGGTCTAGAAGCGAGAATGCAGTTTTTATAAACGTGGAAATTATTTTCCAGCTTCGTTCCGCTCAAATCGCTTAACGAAACGGTGAGAAATGTATATACGAACAGATTTATTGAACAATTTTTTCTTCTAACGACGAAACTTGTTACAAAATTTGGCCATTTTTGTTAGTTTTTCCAAGCTATCTTCCTTTTAAAGATGTATGTTTGGACTTCTTCACGTTCCGCCACTCTACAAGTAATACTATCGAGCCGGAACTTCTCGATAATTCCGAAATTAGCATTTTGATTTATCTTCCGACCAACCTTCCAACAATGTCTATATTTAGCATTCTTTTCTAAATGCCAACTTTAGAAAGATTCATTCTAGATCACACGCGGGACAGAAGTTTACAAAAAAAATAAAGATTCGCTATTTAATGGAGAAGTCTATCGATGTTTCGCATGACCACGTGGCAAGATGGTACCATTCTTTTATAAGAAATCGAAAATAATAATCATTTTGAACTGTTTTTATTAAAAATGGCTTAATCTTGACCGTTTAGTGGCTGGCTCTTTAAAACACTCCGATCTTCAACGGAAAAAACAAGAGGTTCTGGTAAAAACTAAGACTTGATTTTTGAGCCATCCTTTATTTTGGAATGATTAAACATAAGGGGATTAAAATATCATCAAAATCTCTTCAATGGCATAACTTTACGGTTAAAATCCTTTAAATAATTTCATAATTATTACAAGGAAACCACGAGAGATCGAACGTCCGCCATTTTTAAATGGACGAATCAATCGAGTTAATTCATATTACTTCAGATTCGATTTTATTACCTCGACCATCCAGCAAAGTTTTATAACATTCGATCAAGCAGTTCGTAAGTTATCAGAAAAAAACTTTGAACGGCCGCCATTTTTTGCCGATGTGTGTGTCATCGAAGTCACAAATTGGTCTAATTGAACAATCAAGAAAATTCTATAAAAATCCAATAAATAGTTCAAATTATATGTCCGCCATTTTTAAATGGTTAAAACTGGGAGGTTAAATTGTTGTTGTACGAGGACAAAACACAAACGAATTTAATGAAAATCTGCTAATTAGTTCGAAAGTTATTAGGAGACAGACGTACAGCTGGTAAAACTTACAACCCTCACTTTCCTTAGAAAAAATAGGCTAAAAATGCATGGAAAAAAATCGTTGAATCTTCTGTATCGTGTATACTGTTGTCGTCGAGTTACAGCGGAAGATTTTAATCCAGAATACATTACTTTCAACGAAACGTAACTAATTCATAATGAATCGTAACACCGTAATGTATAGCATTTCGGTCGGACTTACGTAATAAGTGCCAGTAACTTTTCTCTTGGCTGGAATGATTGAATTTTAAATAAAGCGATGACCTTCGTTACATAAGAAAAATTATCTTTATTCGGCGTGTAATTAGCAAAAAATTAAAATGGCGTTCGAAAGATCACATTGGATGGACTCTGGCTAGAAAAACATGGCGGACGCAAACGTAAATCGACAATATAGCAAATTGACTTTGTTTTGGTGGCCAGATGTATCCCATTTATGTTAATAAGTGTGATGACTAGATAATAATAATTAATAAAAATAGCAGCACCCCAGTATCGAGTATTATACCACGTAATATGGCCACTTGGCAGCTACGCTTTTGCTGCCCCCTGGCCATTAACGGAAGCCATCCAGTATGACAGTATGACAAACAAATAATAGACTCGAAACGGTTTACACGGCATAAAGAAAACAAATCAGTTGTGCAAAATTATTTAATTATATTCTCTAATTTGTTTAAAATTGCGATAAAAGAGCCACCCAACCTCGTCTAAATCGATAAACATAACGATAAACCAACCGAAGGGCGAAAATCGTTGTCCAAATGCTTTTAATAACGTTATACTTATACCAATTATACTTTGAGGTACAAAGATGGCGATAATTACCTTAATGGATGGCATCTGAATTTTCCGCCAATTTTCGCAGCATCTTAGCCCTAAGCACCATCTTTTAGGAGCAAAATTTACTTTCTAAAAGATGGTGCTCGGGGTTGATGCTGCAAAAATTGGTGGAAAAATTCAGATGGCGTGGTAGATGCCACCCATTAAAATAATTATCGCCATCTTTGTTCCTTAAAGTATAATTGCTCTTTTAGGAGCTAAATTTTGTTCCTAAAATCTAAAGTATTGCATGACTTTTCTCACTTCTTTCGTTTTTACACCATTAATGCATTCAACATCACATAATTTCAGAGAGTCTCGTTTAAAGCCATTATTTTTTAAGAAATTCAAAAGTTTTTACGTCGACACCTTTTAAGCGCGGCTATTAAAACGATTAAACGAGGATACTGTTAAAATGCGTGCATGTAGACGATTAGCAAACACGAAAACTCTCTTCAACACAGCAATCTTTTAGAATTTTTGAAAATAAAACTTAAAAATTTTTATAACCTGCCACGTGGCGAAATCGGATATTCGGGATTTTTACGTTTACAGGGAGAATTTTTAACCGGATATCCGGTAACCAATTCTACGCGAAAGATTTGTAGTAATGAAACTCTGGACTCATCGAATTACTCGAGGAGAACTGGCAACGTTTTAATTGAAGAGCAGAACTTCGCGCTGAAGTATCGATACGTGAATACTCCAACGTTACAAATCAGAAGAAAATCGCGTCACTTTCTGTCCACTTCGCCATTCTACTCCGAATAAACAATATAAAGAAACAGTCTACACGGTGCTGTAGTTCACATGCAATGTATCGTTTCACGAATGATCGAGTAGACAAGAACAAGAGTCACCTGTGTGAAGTTGGCCCTCCACTTTTGAATTTTTAAATTTTTTCTTTTGCATTCGTTTGCACCTCATTAGCACCTTTTGCACTTTTAATATTTTCGTTTGCACCCCCACCGTTTGCCCCCCAAAGCCAAAACAAAATCGGGCCCAGCCCCCCAGTTTCGAATTTTTTCTTTTGCACTCTTTAGCACATCGTTAGCACCTTTTGCACTTTTTATATTTAGGTTCTAGACCCAACGGTTTGGCCTCCAGAGCCAAAATAAATTCGATGAGACTAACCTGATATTTGCTTCTTTATTGATGTCATTAATCATAAATCACTTCATAACATATCTACTTATGCATAGAAATACCATAATTTACTAGCAATTATTATAAACAAAATAGTTATTTCTAAATACAAAAAGTATTATAAGATAAAGTGAAAAATTTTATTAGTAAGAAATTTTTTTAGAAAAAATTTTAGGTATAACAATTAAAAAAATTTTAGGTATAACAATTAAAACTCATTTGAATAAGTATTTTTATTTTTAATTTTAAAGGTGCTCATCTAAACTTTATTTGAATAGCTCGAGATCAAATAAAGTATTTATTTGATCTGGAGCTATTCAAATAAAAACAACTCGAACCATAAGTTAAAAATAAATATAATATTTATTTTTAACTTATAGAAATAATTTCATAGTAGGACAAAAAATAATAAAATTAAAACAAATGTATATTCATATCATATATACAAAAGTATATATATTGTATATACGATATGAAAATTTTAAAATTTCCGTTTGCTTGGATTAATAAATAATGGTTTATTTAATTTTGGCCTCTATGGAAAAGGAATAACTATAGATATTATGCTTTTTATGTAATAAGTTTTATTACAAAATAAAACTTTTTTGCGTAATATTCATATTTTTTACCATAAAAATTCATATTTTAAGAGTATGTTTATTTAGGGATTTGTGAAAGAAAATAGTCAAATTACTGAATACTTTAAGTGATAAGAATTAATAAAATTCGATATTATTTTATTTTCATTATAAGTTCTTTTAAATAATGTGGTTAAATAAGTATAGACTGATATCTTATAATACTTTTTGTATTTAGAAATAACTATTTTGTTTATAATAATTGCTAGTAAATTATGGTATTTCTATGCATAAGTAGATATGTTATGAAGTGATTTATGATTAATGACATCAATAAAGAAGCAAATATCAGGTTAGTCTCATCGAATTTATTTTGGCTCTGGGGGCCAAACCGTTGGGTCTAGAACCTAAATATAAAAAGTGCAAAAGGTGCTAACGATTTGCTAAAGAGTGCAAAAGAAAAAATTCGAAAATTCGAAACTGGGGGGCTGGGCCCCGATTTTGTTTTGGCTCTGGGGGCAAACGGTGGGGGTGCAAACGAAAATATTAAAAGTGCAAAAGGTGCTAACGATTTGCTAACGAGTGCAAAAGAAAAAAAATTTAAAAATTCAAAAGTGGGGGGCCAACTTCACACCGGTACAAGAGTCGGTGACTAGACGGCGCTAGCCTGTCTAATATTAAACACACAACTAGAAAGCCTACTAGTATTTTCCAAACAATTTTCGTCTGATTGGCGATTTTTTTCTCTAAGCATCTTTATTACCATTTATCTCCAGCGCTTAACTACTGATTAACAATTTTAAGTGTCATTGGAGTGAAAGACGATTCGACTGAAATTTAAATACTGCAACTGAACACACCATCCGCCAGCATGCATGGAAATCCTTTAGAAGTCGGTTCCAACACTATGGTCAACTAAAAAAAAAATGGAAACTAGCGAATGCACAATAGCCATTCTATAATTTCCATATTGACTACTCGATCGCTTCCGCTAGAGCTTTTTTTTGCACAATACTAGAATTTTATACAATAGCCATTCTATAATTTCCATATTGACTACTCGATCGCTTCCGCTAGAGCTTTTTTTTTTCTTTGCACAATACTAGAATTTTATACAGTTTCTATTCGTAGTTGCGTTGAAAACCTTACTCTTAGCTATACAATGGACGAGATCGGTATAATGCATTAGTATCGTCGTTTTCTTGAAATTTTAACCGAATATTTTCTTCTTTTTTTTTTCGCTTTTAGAAACGCGATGTTGTTAGAATCCGAGTATCGTACTGGAGAACATTAAACCGTAATATTCTTTATGGTGCACATTTCCTTTTCTACTGTATGTTGCGGAAAGGTTACTTAGAAAATGAAGCTAACTTTTATGGCGAATTATCCACTCAGAACGGAATTTAAACTCGGAGTTATTCACCGGAATGCGGATGTAGCCGTCACCATCATCACTTTTGTAAGATTTTAGCTTTTATCAGTCTACCAACAGCCCGGAGTTATTCACCGGAATGCGGATGTAGCCGTCACCATCATCACTTTTGTAAGATTTTGGCTTTTATCAGTCACCATCATCACTTTTGTAAGATTTTGGCTTTTATCAGTCTACCAACAACCCTCCATTTACGAGACGACGACGTGAAGACTTCCAAATTAGCCTAAAATATCACTATTTTTTTTTAATCTACTCGATTGCTTTCGTAAAAATGTTCTGCAAATTCATTCGAAGCAGATACTACAGACTGACGATTGATGACTGTGTATAGCAAAAGTAAAATATTGTTTATCATAGACAACCTAGTAAAAACTTCACGAGAATCTGAACATAATTCACGTAATGTTTTAACCATCGCTGTGTGTGTAACCAATTAAAATTTCATCGACGTCTTATAAGTGGCAAAATTATGATCAATTTTTAATAGAAGTAAAATTAATTAAAAACACTTGTGTGTGATTGATGGCGATTGATCGGACGTTACACATTTATGGCCAAATTTTCAGGTATGCGTGTGAGAGCGGTTGTTGAGAAATACGTCATCGATTTTTGGATGCATTTCTCAACAACTGCGACAATGCGAGAAAATGATTAAACACTAGAATCATAACATAACACTTCTTATTGATTTGAAATTTATATTCTTTTCTCTCTTTAGTGGTTGGCTCTTAACCAATCGAACGGTTTCAAAAATTGATTTTCCTAAAAAGCAGAACCAAAGCAATCACCAATTAGGTGTGAAAAATGCGGTGGATATCTATTAGAAAAATCTTCCGGCATCTATTGGTTTTTAAAAGCATTATTGGAGTTTTTCGGGGGAATCCGATTTCGGTTCGTCGCTCCCATCTTTGGTATTTAGCCCATTTCTTCATATTACAGTCATACCTCACATTACGTCGTTAATTCGTTTCAAGACTCGCGACGTAAGTCGAATACTCTCTTTTAAAAACGACCTAGACCCCTTATAAATAACCTGTAGCGTCGGATAACATTTTTAAGCTTCAAATATTGCATATTTTAATCATTATTTTATTCATTTTTAGATGATCAACATACTATTGAACGCAGCGTCTAGCAATATACAGAAAGTGACATCAGCATCGATACGACGACGTATTTACATCGCGTTTTATACCTGTGAGACCCAGCCTTTAGTACACTTATTTATTCCTATTAACAAAAAAACCGACGTAAGTTGAGGTATGACTGTATTGTGGCATAGCTTGTCAAATTTTTTTTTTTTAATATTTTAATAATAATAATTTAGATAATGTTCAAAACGGTTTTCATTTAAACATCGTTTGGGTGACAATTTTTCCCTACTCAGTTTTAAATCGCTTAAATGCCATTATGGTAGAATATACCAAAATATTAGAAATTTCCGCCATAGAATATGAACTCATATCTTCAACTTATGTACATGCTATTGTGCGATGTATCAAGTTTGCATTAAAACATGCCTTATCATCATCATCTATATTCATATCCATATAACCGCCTTCTGTTGATAATCATCAGATCGTTAAAAAAAATGCTAGCAATTTTTTCAGAAAAATAACTGGATTTTCCTGAAAAGAGGCGATACTAATTATTTATCACGTGTTTTATTAAATAGTTTTATACAAAATTTCGCGAAAGAAGGAATCTCTAATGTGGAAATAAGACGAAAATCTGTTTCCGTATTTATACTGAGAGCATTGATAGTAGTCTACATTAGTAGCGGCGCTTAGTTGATGCTATTCGGAGGCAACCTTAAATGATCCATCTCTTCTATCCAAACATGTTTATTAAAACTATTCTTCATTCTCCATCGTTTACTGTATTACATGACAGATGGATAAAACTGGATGGCTTGACAACCGTCCTTCGGCCAAGAAAATTCCGAATGTCATCTCTTATCGATTGTCATCTCGCGTCGGTCACCGACAGTTCATCAAAGTTTCCAATTTACACAAATTTTAAATATGTAAAGTAGAACAGCCGACAGTACACGCTGGATACGGTGGCATAAAAACTATCAGAAAATGGCAATAGTCATCTACCTATTAATGGTGGTATCTTTATTAAAATAATTAAAACTACAGATATAAAGTTTACTGCTGCATATCGACGAACTTTTTATCTATCATCAACGGTGACATCTCCTGAACAGGTTAGGATAGTGTAGTTAAGCCGCCATATTGCACGAGGATTATCTATCTACAAGTGGCCACCATCACTTGTAGAGATACCTCTTGTGCGAAAAGGCGGTGGCCACTTGTAGAGCCCATCATAGACCCATAATGGAGTCATCCGGAAAGTTAAAGGATGGGGTCAACGAGGTAGACCCGAACCCATTCTGAAAAACTGAAAATGTGGGACCAGGATTTGAACCCGGATCTTCCAGGATGGTAAATCAAAGCTTTACCACGCGATCTGAGTCAATAGTCCCGAAAAAATCTTTTATTATTCTTGGCACCCTATAAAAAAAATCAAACTATTTCATAAATACTCCCATATCACTTAGAAGTAAATTAAAAATGTAAAAATTTAACGAGTAAAAAAGGAAAATTAGTTTAAATTTGACTATTACGAAAGTGAACATAACACTGGAAATTATTTATATACATACAAGAGTATACAAAGTGAACCACAAATATAAATTCTCCCAAAAAATGCACAAAAACATAAGCCTTCAAATGTAATTGGCACATTTACAAAATGGCGGCAGTTCGGAATTTAAAAAAAACAAAAAAAAAAAAAAGTCAATTTTGTTTTATTATTAATTTGAATATTATTTATATTAAATTGATAAAAAAAAAAAAAACAAAAAAAAAAAACAAAATTTTATGACACTCGTGAGAATTCAATTATGCAATTAAATCGGCTAAGATGGATGGCTCGAAACAAGCAATTATAGTGTACAAAAAAATAAATAGTTGGACACGGATAATCCTACTTATACGCTGCTCGCCTAGTTAATTATCCGAAAACAAATACTCGGGATACGAGAAACTGGAAAGCAGTTATACTTTAAGCTGTTCTGAGAACTTAAATTTGTACAACTGCTATCAATGGATAGAATGGTTTATTAATTATGGTAAAGATCCCGATCGAGTCGGATAAAAGGAAGAGGTGGCAATAAATAGGATGACGAATGTTAATGGCTCCAATACAAACGTACCGTTAAAACTACAATGCCGGATAAACGGAAGTTTACCGCTATCTATCGTCTCCCAATAATAATATACTGGTGTGAAGTTTTAATTATTATTAATTCACAGTAAATTAATAAATTTTATAGTGATTTTAGATAAAAATACCAATGGATTCAGTATAAATTGGTTATTTCCGGAGAGAAATGCAAATTTCGGGGAGGTGTTAATTTAATCAGAATATAAATGGCGCGTTACCGACAACTTAATATTAGGTAAGTACTCTAAGTACGTTATTAATTAATAATCGGAGGACAGATTACCGTTAAGGATACAAAAAGAAGAAGAAAATCTTTTAGCTACCGGTTATAAAACCATATAGAAGAGAAAAATACTTGCAGTAATGAAACTTAACTCTCTGTCTTCTCTTCCGAGATATAATCCCCAGCAACGATAACAGGAAAAACTCGATGGGTTTGATTTTTTTTCTGTGGCCTGGAGGGTATATGCCGAGTGGAAATTTGTTTGGGTGGGAGGAGAGAAGAAATCGAATGTGTTCGACGAAACGTGATACGACCGATACCACCCCAGACACGTTTCGTATTCAATTGACTAAAAAATTACTCTCCCAACCGTACCGAATTTTCTTCTTCTTTTGTCGATGATTTAATTCGTTTCGATCTGTCGACCGAAGTGTAAAAAGTTTTCGATCAAAACAGTGTAACGTCGTAAAACATTCGAAAATAATTATACACGGATACTGTCGCCAACCGAATATTATTTGATGTAACTGGCAACACTCGCCAATCGAAAAAACCCTCTTTAAGATAAACGTGTTTTTAAAACGGTTGAGTTTCTAAATGATCTGCATAAGTTTTAGTTATTCTGCTAGCTGTAAAATAAATTGTAAATAAATAATATTTCCATTGTTTAAGTTCATCTTTAAGTTTACGATATTCAACAGATATAATGTTTGACCACGAGTTTAGTTAACAAAACATCCAGCAGAGGGATGTAATACTCTGCACTCTAACCACCTGTTAGAGAACTACGTTAAATCGTGTTTTACGCAGTGTAATTATGGACGAATTGTATTTGTTTAGCTACTACCACCTTTTGTTCTCCAAGCTGATAAGAATTAATTACAGTAGCGTACTTTACTCGTACTGTTTTTTTTTTCTTTTATCGACTGGTCGGCCTTCGATTGGCAATTCTCTCAAGTGTTTCGTTAGGAGAGAAGATAATCCAACGCTTGTCTTAAACTCTTAAATGATTTGGGTGGATTCTGCTTTTCACGGAATTGCCAAATGTGATACCATTCGATAGATCTCATCAAACTGGTCAAATAGTATAATAGAACCATGGACGAAAGCGGCACGATTAGAAGATATTTCGAAAACTTTATCTCAGAATTGATAAACAAACCATGTACCGCTGCCATATTGAACGAGAAGTAAAACGTCACGTGACCATCATAATGACGAAAACCTGCAATAGTTTTACACCTTGTTTTAAAAGCCAAAATGACCATCATCGTAATGACGAAAACCTGATATGGTTTTACACCTTGTTTTAAAAGCCAAAAATACACCAGGGAATTATTCCTGCGATTATGTGGGTTATGATTTTATGCTGAAATCCATAAGTTACTTATGCAATTTATGGATTTATATATTATATATACATTAATATAATTTGCATCAAGATGTATAATTACATCATCTTGAAAGTATTATATTCAATCTCGAATATAATTCTTACGCGACCTTCAAGATGTATTACAGTAAACTCCCGTATAATGTGCTCTTCTCTAACACGAATTCATGTAACGAAAATCGCTCTTCTATAACACGAATTCGTGTAATTTTACATCTTGAAAGTGTCGGGCAAGACATTGTCCCTTTCAAGATGGCATCGCGCACAGGTATCGATACTTTGTTGTGGCAAGTACTTTTTCATATAGCTACTTATCGGTTCCATTTTCACGATTGATTTATTTACCGATTTACTACTGGTAATATGACTAAAAATATTATGTAAAAATCTCGGATTCCGTGAAAAGCAGAATCTTGCCGAAATATCCATCTTACTTATTAATTTTATTTATATTCTTTGTTTTCGGCTGGCAGCACGAGTTGATTAGCCGCCATGTTTTGTTTTTCTTTTGAATTGGAATAAACTTTTTCCTTTTCTTTGAGGTCTGTTATTAATATCGGTTAATCAGTGAATGTGGCGAGGACGACGACGTTACCATATCACTCATATATATATATATGAGTGAGGATATTTTCTGGGGAATAATATATTTAACTCTAACTTAGTGGATGGGAGTAGAATTCACTCATCTCTAACCCATCCGTGGTAAGAGAGAATATCATCTGTCGTTCCTCTATTCACTTTTTTTTTTGTAGAAGTTTTAAAATCTTTTCTCTGGCTATTCTATATTCTTCTCACATCATCATTCCGGTGGCAATAACTCATCCGTGGTAAGAGAGAATATCATCTGTCGTTCCTCTATTCACTTTTTTTTTTTGTAGAAGTTTTAAAATCTTTTCTTTGGCTATTCTATATTCTTCTCACATCATCATTCCGGTGGCAAAAAAAACTATCAGTAGCGGTCCAGAATACGTTAAAAATCGTAAACAAACGTACGTCATCCTAGCCATTTTTCAAAGATTATCTGTGAAGAAAATTCACTTCAACATTATCGAAACTAGTAATAATTTGGTGTAACAAAAGAGCTGCTAAGTAGATGGATCCACCCAACACCAATGTGTTTCTATCCAATACCACCAACGCAAGACGACAAAGAAGTGTAGGGGAAGAAAATAGAGGAAAGAGGGGAAGGTAGACAGATGCTAAAAGTCTTTCTCCATTATCAACACAAAAGTCAGTGGGAAAACTTTGTTAAACAATGGTTAGGTATCGATCGGTTCGAATCAACTTTCAGTTGGTGGTACACGGTGAATGGTACCGAGAAGCGCAACCAGTCGATACACAAGAGAGACTTAAATATCACCGTTAAGATACAGACCATCATCGATTCTAACTATATAATAGTGATTTATAAAAGAAGAGACTAATAGATGATTCAACAGGAAACTGGATTTTTTTTGGCTGGAGGAGAACTTCTATTCCTCCATTTTATCACCGCTTTCTCTCCGTTTCGACGTTAAAAGTCGACTCGAAAACTATCCAGGTTTCTTTCCATTTTCCGGTCGTATCTTATTTCGATAAAACGAATTTTTTTTTCTTTTTACATCGAAACATTTTATTAAAAAGATACTTGTACTATATATTAAAAAACGATGATGATAATAAAAAATGTTATTAAATTCCTTCGGTTCGCTCTCATTAATCTGGGCATTAATGGAAGTGGTATCGAATGACGAAAACAATTTCGGAGATACAACGTAGCCGGTAAGGTCGAAAAATATTCGATCGACATCGGTAAAAATTGAAAAATTGAACGGAGGAAAGTAAGAGGAGAGAGAGAGAGAGAACAAGAAACGGAGGAAGAAAGCCGTTTCGGTTGGTGATCGATATCATTAAAAGTACGGCAATATCTCTCCTCCGGCCTGGAGAAAGACGATGGTTTGGCGCAGACGGGACACTTTCCCGCACCCCAAACTGATCAACAACTGAATCGATCTTCAGTGTCGATCATTCCATCAATTTTTAACGGGCCCGCCTTATATATGGGATGATCTGGGGCTTTCTACTCACGAGAGTGGGTCACACTGTCCATCTAACTTGTGGTCAATCGGTCCTAATTATGCTAAAACAAAAAAGAACGATGTCGGGAGAGATTAATAGAAGATTCAACAGGAAATCCTCATAGAAATCAGTCACAGGATTTTTTGGCTGGAGGAGCATTTCTATTCCTCCATTTTATCAACGCTTCCTCTCCATTTTCGAGAGGTGAAGAAAGGGGTTCTTCCCCTCCTTCTGAGAGAGAAGAAAGGGATTCTCCACGAAGGAGTTCTCCACACCTTTCTCAAAGAGAGGTGAAGAAAGGGGTTCTTCCCCCTCCTTCTGAGAGGTTTCACCCCTTTCTACCCACGAGAGCGGATAGAAATGGGTGGAAAGTCCTAGAAAATCATCCCATGTGAGTCGGTGGAAAACGATCGAATAGTCGACGCTGGGGATCGATTCAGTTGTTGATCAGTGATGAAACGACCACTCGTGTAATAAATAAATAAAACTGACAGGTAGAAAGAGGTGGCGGAAGAGTAAAAGCTTCTAACTAGATTTTTTTCCCTCATTCTCCACCTCTTTCTACCTGTCGATTTTATTTATTTCTTACGTGGGTGGTCGTTTCCCCGGCGCGTGACGTTGCCACTAGACTATTAAATGGCAAAATTTTATTAAACGGGATTTAATTAACGACGAGTGAGAATTAAATGCGAGTTGGAAAGAATAAATCCGGAACGGCGCCCTTTCCGGCTGCCAATTATCAACAACTGGTACGCGGAGAAATTTTCCACGCTGCTCCCCGGAGAGTCCACTGTCGTCCGTCCCATAATTCCGGGCGAGAGTTAGGCCGATAGCTATGGGTATCCGGTTACCGTCGTCATAGCAACCGCGCCATTCTATCCGGTCGGGCTCCCACCCATTCTATCTTACCGACGGTCTGAAGAAAAAAAAAAAAAAAACGGAATAAATAAAGACGGTGCGCCACTTACTTCTTTTATCTACGGGTCGTGCAACAGGCTACACCTGTCGACAGTCATTCTCGCGCCGGTCGAATGGTCGCTATGGCAACGTCGGACGACATACTATACAGTACTGTGTTTATTTTACCACGCGGCGCACAGTTCTCCACCCATAAACACCATACCAACTCGATAGTGATGACATTTAGCTGGATGGTCAATCTATCTGCATATAACAGTGGGCCCTATACAGCATAAAGAAAGGGCCCATCGTTAGAGAGATCGATATGTCCTAGACAATAACACTAATTGAAGAAACTAAATGGGAACAATTATCCCAAGTGAGGCTAGATGTCCCTAATTTCTAAGATGGGAGTTAAAGGGGATTAAGCTGGTTTCTGTAACCAGAAGTCCATCCGGCGGATTTACAACACAGATAAAAACTGGCGCACCTTTCTCTTTCGTCAATAAACCGAAGACATTACCCTTCTGGCTGACTCTCCAGAGACTCGCCTCCTTCTTCCTATATAAATTAAACGCTGCCTTTTTTCCTTCCGTCCTCTGTCTCTCAGGAGTCGTTGGATACTTTCTCCACTGCTACACTTTCTCCAAATTACACCCGGTGGCGGAAAACAACTAGCTAAAGATCAAACTACACACGCCATCCTCGGCATTATTCCTTTGTTTTTTTTTACCTAACCTTTAAAAAATGTCAAAGTGTGTGTTTGTTCTTTCGCTTCTATAACAGTCGGTCAGAAACGAGAAAAGAGTATAACCGGATATACATATTCTGACTGTCGTTAATAAATATAAAATGACACACTTATTTACCTCAGTTTGGTGTGGGTGCCTGAAGGAAAAAAGGGAAACATTGAGGCGGCGAGAGGGGGGAAAATTTAAACCGAGACAGACAATACAGGTTGAGTGACAAATAGCAGCGTACAGAAAGAGAATCTTCTCTTTTCGTCGTCATTTATCCACATCACACTCCGGCCGGCGGGAATCGGAAGTTTCCTTTAAGACGGAAATATGATTTCTCCTCCCCTCCTCTCTCACCTGATTTCTTATATTAAATAACGTTTTCTATCTACCCGCCCCGCAACTATTTGTCAGGCGTACCTGTGACGTGGGCTACAGTTTAATTGGCTGCATTATCCGGTAGAAAATAGAATCAGGACGTTCGGACAGAAAAAAAAAGAATGGTGTAATATAAGAGAACGGCAAACAGAGAAGATATTCGTTATTTTCTTCCTCTTATAAGTGAGTCGAATTTCGACTAAAAGTCAACCATCCGAAGAGCTATGTCAATAGCTAAACTACAAAAGGGGGGAACGAAATCTACTTTCTCCAACGGATAAAAAGGTATTTCCAGATGAAGAGATTCACTTGTAGATTTAGCCGTATAAATATGTAGAATGTAAAAATTCGGAACGAAAGAGATCCGAGAGAAATCCAAAAATTAAAAACCGAGATGGAAACTTAACTATTGTAAATTATGTTCTTTCATGTTTATAGAGCCAAAATTACTCCAGATGAAAGAGAACAACCCAAAGAAGCATGGAAAGATTCACCAGGAAGGATCGCAAGACCAACATATGGATGAGAGAACAAACTAAAGTAGAAGACATACTGGTAAAAGTTAGAAACAGTAAGTGGAGTTGGGAGGTCGTACAGCAAGATACAATAACTAAAGGACAAAGAGAGTGGCAACCAAGGATCCTGGAAGGCAATACAAACGATAGAGAGATGATATAAGAAAAGTAATTGGTTCCCAGAGATTGCACAAGATACATCTGGAAACAAAAGGAAGAGGCATATATATCAGCAGTGGATGATGAATTAAAATATGTCACGTATGTCTTTTGATTCTAAAGATGACATCCGCGGTTAAATAAGGTCGAAAACGTATTCTTCTCTCGGATCACCCTCGTGTGGTTGGACTAATCTCCATTAAAATGGTATACAGTTTGATAAACAGTAGGCAATACTCGGAGAAACGGAAGAGCGGACAACCTAGCCGACCAAATTCCTGGGCTGATGTATCGACCTGATCAAAACGTGGGGTCTAGCATACCCCCCGCTAGGCTATCGATAGGGCTGCAAAAGGCGATAAGTCACGCCTACCCATCTTATTGCTAGCCATGCGCTATTTGTTATCCTTACAGAAATCAAAGCTTGACCGACCAACTGGTTACGCGGTAATTAAAATGGCGAAATTACGTTAAGGTAGACACAATCTTCATACGTTATATTACGTAATGCAACGGTTCTAAAAATTTCAATACTAACAACAAAAATACGCCTCGTATACAATAGGAAGTCAAAATTATACGCGTACCACAGGTTGAGAACTACTGACGTAATGGATAATATGGAAAAAACGTTCGAAAGATGGTACAGTTTAGCACTAGCCAATTAATCATCGATAAACGGGTGACGTACGGAAATACTGGGAAAATAACTAGACATGTTCTGAGGCGTTTAACGCCAGGATTGAAACGCCAATTACACCATCCTGTTCGCTCGTCCAGATCGACGCGTATCTGCGCTCACACGCCCGATCAAATTTTTACATTAAAGGCGCATTGGTCATGCCGTACTAAATATACCACTGTTGTAACGCCGTATTACATCAATAGTTCGTGCACCGTGTGTATTCGATGACGAATAGACAGTGTGACGTCTACAGATCGGTACAATTGTCGCCTTATAAAGCACGACAAAAGGGGGCACGAGACACGCAAAAATCCCTAGTGGACTAGGGATCAAAGGTGAAAGGTTTTACGAGATACAGAGGCGTCTAGGCAGCATAGGTAGCGAAGCATGGGAACGGGACGCGTCGCGTCGCAGATTGCGACGAGGCCAGGTACAATGTCAAACTGCATGACCATTTGCAACCAACAGAATTTTGCGGCTTTATATCTCGTAAACCTTTGACCCAGGTCCACTAGGAATTTTTGCGTGTTTCGGCACCCCTTTCGATCTGAACCACTTTTGTCGTGCTTCAGTAAGGCGACAATTGTACGACAGATCAGCTATAGAAGTCATCTTGATGCACGATGTACACTACCTCCTACAGCAGAGTCGTTTAGTGCCAACATAAAATACACGAAAATGTATAAACTGGCAACGGCGAACACACTGTCAATGACGAATTGTAGTGTATACACTATACACCAATGCACGCCAACGTATCTGGATGCGCCTTTAAAGCGCGGCATGGACTCCGAAATCTAATACTCTATCACTGTGTGATCACCGAAAGAAAACAAAAACCAACTATCTTTCCGGTCATCTTAAATATATTGCTAGTCGTCACACGAGAGGTTATTTTCCCCGCAATCCCTCCAGCCGGGGAACAAAACTGAAATGGTGTATCCAAAATGATAAGTCGGCCCGTAAATCTCTCACACAACACACGCGCAAACGGTTTTTTTAACACTTTATGGCCGCCGGAATAAAAAAAGGGGCGAAATACTCGATCTTATCTATAATTTCCATGGCATCGTACCATTTTTTTTTCTTCCTTTCACTTATACGCGCTATTTTATTTTCTTATCTGTAAACGAGTTAAGATAAACTTAGCTTTTAACCGAGATTTCCCGATAAAATTTCACCTAGAAGAGAAAAAAATTTTATAATTCGAAGCGAGAGCGGTTAAAGAGAAGACGGGATTGATGATGAAGAAAACTGTATCGACTGAATTTCATCAGACGGATATTCGCTACACATTCGATTAAAGCCGTATCTGATGTGCAGGCGACGCGACTCCAAACGCGATGCTGCGCTACGAGAGACACTGTCCCACAAGAAACGTTTCAATATCGTCTATCTGAATTTCATCAGACGGATATTCGCTACACATTCGATTAAAGCCGTATCTGATGTGCAAGCGACGCGACTCCAAACGCGATGCTGCGCTACGAGAGAGAGTGTCCAACAAGAAACGTTTCAATATCGTCTTTAATAAAATATCGTCCCATTACCTATTAAATGCCGATTATGGTAAATTTTCTCTCTCACGTTCCATTATACAGGCTTTTTTTTTAAATTTCCCTTATTAAAATCGATGGATGGAACTCGGTAGCCGTGATAATTTCTCGCTGTCGCTTCAGAAAACTAGTTTGTATTTCAGCTACAGCAGGCGATGATACACGTGGGACGCGTCGAAGTTGTCTATTGATTTGTTTTCTGTCGCTCGTAGTATCGCATCGCATCGCACAGCGTCGCGTCGCGTCGCTTGGAAGAGGAACAAGACCATTAACCGACAGAGGATTAAAAACCGTAAATCCCCCTATCAGAAAATAAACTATATCCGGTTTCGTGTAATTTTTCGATTCTGTTTTAAGCAAGGGAAGATTTTTCCTCTTCAAATCTTGACCGGATAAACCGATTAATTCGAAATTAGCGTGGAGATGTTACAGAATACGACCTTGGCATCTTATTTTTGAAGTATTTAAAATTTAGCATTAAGTAAAGCGGAGCGGGAGTGGTTAAAACCAGTCAACGCCCGACAATATCCCCCTTTTGTTTCCAACAGAAGAAATTTTTACAGAAAAGCCTTTTATTTAATATTAAACTTATTCGGTTAGGTCGTAAACAATTTGGCTAAACGCGTATCAATTTTTACCTAGGACACTAAGTTTTTCCATGAGTCGTTACAAATAAGGATCAATAAATGATGAGACTGGCGATTTAAGTCGCTAGCGCCAATAAATATTTAAGACCACGCTCGGCTTGGCAAATTCTTTTTTTTTTCCCCTTCTTTCTTCTTTTAAGAGGACAAAAATGTTATTTTGGCGAAGACGGAAAGGATGGCGCAGTGGATGCTATTCAGTAAACACGGCTGGAATGCTAACCAGTATTCCACGATGGGTAAAAAGATGGGCCAGACTAATATCTTCAGCGCGTATTATAGAATTTTGTATAGTCGACGTCTGAATCATTCCCAATCGCTACTATTGTCCGCTTGCCAACTCTTCCGCATCCATCCCTATGATTATTTCTTCAGTAACAAGAAAAGTGTCTTTGGCTTGATCGGATCCATTAATGGTACATATAATTACAGAAAATTAGCTGAAAGACACGCCGATGACATGGTTAAAAGACAAAAATGTAGTAGAATGATTCTAATAATGTATCAGAAGTAAATATATTAATCTTGTATATTTATATAAAAATAGAAGCTAAATGGTACCTGCTGATGGAAGACGTGTCGCTTCGCATCCGGCAGCGCGGCTTCGCCTATATAGCAGGTTTTTTTTTCTTAATGAATATATTTATATATATGCTTCCCTGGAAGATGATGTAAAGATTGATTAACACGAATCTCTGGGTTAAAGATTCTTGTCAATATAATTATATTCATTAAAAAAGTCTGCTCTATAAGTGACGCCGCGCTACCGCATACGATGCGACACGTCTCCCACCAGAAGGTAATCTACTATTTTGCCAAAATAGATCCCACTAAGTTTTCCTTAAATTATACCAAAATAACATTCCACTTTCCTTGTAAGAGTGGATTATCCTGTAGATCCAAGTTAATCATTATTTACTTCAACTATCCACCATATCAGTAAAAGTTACAAACAATAACTCATCAACCCTTTCACTATAATGATTTATCATCTAATGTTCAATTTAGTCCAGTTTAAGTAGAGAACCGAATGATTTTTCGTAGTTTCTAGGATGATGATAATTTATTATTTCCTTAATACAGCAACTAACTTGTAAGTTTAATTTCTAGATATAAATATTTCTAATGCTTTATACACGCGTTACAGCCAACACGCGTTACGGCCGTGACACACTGAACGCGAAGCGAAGGAAGCGAAGATGACAGAAAAATTTGCATCCTTCGCTTCGCGTTGCACTGCGTCGCAGCCTGTTTACATTGTAGCCGAGTTATTTCTCATGTTTCACGGATTTGCCGATAGAGGTCGCTTTGAGGAGTGTGGTTGATTTGTTATTAGAAATGATCGTATATTTTTGATATTTTTTTAATCTCGTGTCATATAGACACACTTTTTTGTACTTCTAAACAAATTCTATTTCTGAATCCCAACCACACGGTTGATCTGCCATTTTCCAAGTGTATAAAACATTCGTTTCTATTGGTTGATTACTTCCTTCGCGTCTTGTCGCACCGCATTCTTAGCGCGTTCTGATTGGTCAAATTTCTTTTATCTCCTTTCACGCTGCTACGTGCGTTAACTCGAGCAACCGCACGGGAAAAGCTAGTCCAATACACATTGTACGCGCGTAACCGCGCAGAGTTGTTTTCTTAAAGCTGGGTCTCACAAGCGTAAAACGCGACGTCAGTACGCTGACGTAAATGCGTCACGCACGAAACGTCGAGCGTACCGATGTGAAAGCGTACGACGTGACGTAAACAAACAACGTCGTTTAGCTATTGGCTAATTACTGTGACATCAGCTGATTCAACATGGATAACGAAACTCAAGAACTGTTTTATTTATCGATGGCTTCATTTATAAATTTATTGAATGTCATTGTTTTGCCTACTCGCCATTTTGAATTACGAAATAAAACAATCTCTCTTCTGATTGGACGAATGGCCAATGTATTCTCTTGGCGCGGCGCATAAGTTGAATAAAATTCATCTCCGGCGTAACGACGCAGCGGCGTCTAGCAACATACAAGAAGTGACACCATCAGAGTCGATATGCCGACATATTTACGTCGCGTTTTACGCCTGTGAGACCCAGCCTTATTGCTTCGCGTCGCGTCGCGTTCAGTGTGTCACGGCCTTTACTAGAATCGTATTTTTGCTACTAATACAACACTACTTCTCTTCCGTTCATCATCTATTGTTTTTTACCGTCTAATGACTAAAGCAGTACTTACCTCTTCCTTGACATCGTCTTTGGCGTGAGACAGTTCCGACGTCCTAATAAAATCGGGTATGTTTTCTCCAAATCCGTTGTGTGCTTGCTGGAACATGGTCAAATGTCTTTCCACTTCTTCCGGATCGGCTAAAATTCTGGTTGGCACTATGGGTGCATTACTGTGTAACGCGTTGTAATCCGGAGACGTAGGATCGACGGGTCGAGCTACGATAATTCTGACGTGACTCCCTGACTGTCTCAAAACTGTAGCTACCTCTTCGGAACCCATCCGTCTCAAATTAACGTCGCCTATTTGTAAAATGTGATCGCCACTACGTAACCGGCCATCCTGGAATATAATTTTTAACACTTAAGTTACGCCAATTTTTATATACAATATAACATTAAAAAAAATTATTTACAGCGCAAAAATAATATAAAAACAAAAACTCAAAAATCCAAACAGGAAATAAAAATTTTTAATAAAAAAAAAATCAAACGCTGTCGCCGCTATCTTGAAATACTGCTGTAATAACTGTGTAATTTTTACATAATGTTGGTTGCTAGAGCATTCTACAGTACTATCATACTGTTTAAAGTTATCGAAGAATTTTTGAAATTTCGTGAAATTTTAAGTGTCTAAAATTTAATCCTCAAAATTATTCAACAATTTTTTAAATTTTAAACAGTTATAATTAAAATATTTATAATGGGACTCCTGAGGATCCCCTGGACAACGAGGGTCACCAACAAGTCAGTCTTGGAGCGCATCAATCCCGATTTTTCCCTGGAAGGCAAGATCACTAGGCAGAAGCTGACTTTTTTCGGTCATGTGATGCGGGCCAACTCGCTGGAGGAGGATGTGATGCTGGGGAGGATGAGCGGAACAAGACCTAGAGGAAGACCGTTGGCTGGATACAATCAAGGAGGACACGGGCAAGAACATCGAGAAATTGTGGGAATTGGTCAGGGATAGGAAGACATGGAGGGACATGATCCATAGAATAGCCAAGAATCGGACACGATTGAACGGCTAGGACTTACTGACTGTTCTCGACCTTCATTCTTTCCAACTTTGACCATCAATATGCATTTCTTCACTCACCATTTGGCAGCAAAACGTATGGGGATAATATTGGAAGGAGAAAGATTTTAGGCATTTAAACAATAAAATTTTATCAGCACTTACAATAAGATCACAGACCATTGGTTGTGGCTATCAGAAGGGAGCAAGAGAGGCAGCTGCAGGGCCGCTATTTAAGGCCCAACCAATCCGCTGACCATCAAAACTGATGACTTGAGGGGCGCAACAAAAGTATTCGCAGGGGCGCTAAAAGCTCTAGAGCCGGGCCTCACGATTTTAAGGGCCTCAATTTATAACTCAATATGTTAGAAAAATATATCTGTATATTTTTTTATACTGTTCGAGCTTTATTGTTTGTCAAAATTTGAAGTACTCTAACAATGTTTTTCTGCTTTTCTTGTACTTACCACTATATATTTGTCAATTTTTTTGAAGGGCATCAAAAATATTAGTTGCCCCAAGCCTCGCATTTTCTCTGAAAGTCTGTGGCCATCGAGTAAAGCAAACCCATATTAAGAAATTCTGCTTTGTATCAAAAAGAATTAATTTTTTTTACTATCCATCAATTTTACCCAAAATAACTAGCATACAAGAATAAAACAAAAAAAAAAAACTTAAACTTTTAATACTGTGACACGTTGTAGAGATCGATATCAAATATGCATTTTGCAGTCGATTTTATTACTAACATCCCACTCTCTCTCAACAGGAAATCCGACTAGCCCCGCGGCACTTTTCTAAAAATTCGAAAATTAAGTGGCCATGTTAGAGGAGGATAGCAAAAAAAAAACTGACAGCATTTATAATTATTATTTTCAAATATATCGAACCTTACAGCTATCTTTATAAATAGAAGAGAGCAGGGATAAAAATCGTCTCCCTTCCAATTATCTGCCACCGGTCCATCATAATTTACAACCAAATAAGTTCTTATTAAAATGATTTAAAACGCACTATAATAACGTTATAATAGTAAAATAGAGGGGATGAGAATCGATATTCCTGTTTTTTTTTATTCCTCTACTACAGGTGAGAGCGTGATTTGCCTTCCCCACCCCATTTATTTTCATTCTCCCCAGATATAATACAACTTTTCTAATTTAATTCGCCATTTAAACCGATTTTCTGACCAAGTAATCCACCGAAATCGATTTTCCTTCTTAGATAATAATATTAAAAATAATAAAAAAAAAGATCCCACTAAAAGGGTGGTAATGGATTATATGCGGGATAATTCGAATAAAGGGAGTGGTTAGGTTAACGCCCGAAAGTTTCTAAACATTTTTATTGATCAACATTATTACTAAAAATATCTTTTAACGGGGGGGTAATTAGTAGATAGGAAATGGGCGTTGAGATATGGTCCACCAAACTGAATCGTCATCCAGTGGCGCGCGCTGTCGTTTAAAATACATCCTTTCTAATGGAGCGAAGCCACGCGTGACGTTTCTTACTTGGCATTCGATTCCGTGGCCGTAGGCAGTCCTCTTAATGGATGGCATCAATTACCAGTTCGTCTTCCTCTTTCCTTCCACTATTACAAATCACGAATTTTCCTTTATTGACAATTTATTTCAATAATCTGCCGATGACAGCACAGCCGCCTTTGCCTTGTATTCTTCCTTTCTTTCTGCTAGTACCAACAACCGCTTTATGTCGGCCGTCCTCTATTAAAAAAAGAGGAGGAGAGAGAGAGAGAGAGAGAGAGAGACGGATATCAAGCAGTTAGTTGAGCTAATTTTGTCCAATGACGCTAACAATATCGATACGATTTCTCTACCTGACTTTATTAACTTTCTACATCTCCATACCGGCTTAACTGACGTGTATGAAAGAGGGGAAAAAAAAGGTTGGAGAAACTAGTCGACCGCACAAAAGAGGATTGTTGAGGTGGTAGTTCATCTATAACTGCATTCGATCCGCTTATCTCTCTAGGAAATAATTATATTACAATATTACATTGTTTCGCTAATTAATTTTCCTCCTAATTTATATCGACCGGCTGTTTTCTGGTTAAATTTTTTCTGTTAATTTTCTATTCGAAAAATGTGATTACCGGTCGAGTGCAATCTGTTTATATCTCTAAATCAGTGGTTCCCAAGCTTCTTTTGTCCACGCCCCACCTGAGCATTTCTAAAATCCTGATGTTCCCTGTGACGTATAATTTTTATTACTCAAAAAGTGAACTCCTATTCACGTGGAGGAGAGGCCTGAAAGGCCATTAACTTGGTTTAAACATGCTTCCAAAGAAGTGGCATCCACGAAAGAGAAAAAACAACAGAACGAAAGAACAGTTGAATTACTGAAGAAGAAAATCACTAAAAAATTGTTAAAAATTGCAAAAAAAAGCAAATAAAGTTTCAATACCGCCAAGTACATTCCGATTTTAATTTTAAAAGTGTGTATGTCACTATGTATTTATATATTATATACAGGAACTTTCAGAGAAAATGCGAGGCCCAGAACGATTAATATTTTTGAGGCCCTTCAAAAAACAAAAAAAGATAAAATTGACAAATATACAATGATAAGTGTACAAAAAAAGCGAAAAGACTGACAGAAAACTTCAAATTTTGACAAATACTGAAAAAATAAATCGAGGCCTCTAAAATCGTGAGGCCCGGGGCAGCCGCCCCTCTTGTCCTCTTCTCTGATAGCCACTGACTGTATATGAGACCTCTAGAACCGTTAGAACTAAAAAAAAAAAAAAAAATTCGTTGTTAATAACGCATTCTCGAATTGCCCCCCTTAAAAATAAAATTTGAGCTTCACGTTGGTAACCACTGCTCTAAACAAAATCGCTTTTAATTTTCGGCGGGGGGAAACTTCGTCCAAAAGTCCGTTTCCGATTTTCCGGAACGAGAACCGAAAGCGGAACTTTTTTCTATTATTAATTTACGGGATTTGCTACGGAAATTGTTGCCGACGTTCTGCGATATTAAAATATTAATAAATGTTAGCTCGGCCATGTTAATGCCGCGTGTAACAAATATATATATATATATGATGTTAAAATACGCGAATAAACTCTCGCGAAACGGAAGTTTCCAAATGAGATTTCGTCTATGGTTGGCCAAATTAAAGATATATATATATATATATATATAACACGAAATGTCGTATCTAGGAACAATTATTGTTAGTCGAAAATGTCGTCATTCTGCCGACAAAACGCGAAAATTATCGATCGAGTCCCGCGCAAAATCAATAAATATTTTCTATAATAAATTCGACTTATTAAATATTAAAAAGGACACCTGACAGCAAACATGGTGCTACACTACAGGAGCCAACAGATGCCGCCATCTCTCGTCCAATATCTAAAATACTCGATGCTAATAAAAATAAAAAAATTGTCGCATTAAATCGATTTTTAGCATTAGTAATATATATTCTCCTTTTGAGTTTCGCTCGTAAAAAATTGGAAAAAATATAAAATTTGATATCTAATAATTTATTTATGATTAAATTATTTTTAATGATGATTAAATACCCGATTAAACATTTTTAAACAGTTATAATGCGGTATATTACTTTCATAAGAAAACTGGGATTTTTTCCAAAAATCTTCAGCGATCGTTATTTAAATTTTATTTTTAGCACTGGACCGACACTGTCGACGCTAACAAAAATTCGATTCTTGATACCATTGCATTAGCAGCTGATACCGTCCCATTCCCCACCCAGTTTACATTCTGCAGCTATTTTTCCACGCTAACTGAAAACTTTTGCTTACGCAGTTTCCTCTGTTCTGCAAATTCTCTGTTCCATTTCCTACAAATTACTGTACAGTCATAGCACACTTCGCGTCGTTAATTCGTTCCAAGACTGGTGACGTAAGTCGAATAAACTCTTTAAAAAACGACCTAAACTCCTTATAAATAACCCCGTAACGTCGCTAACAATATTTTTAAGCTTCTAAATAATTCTGTAAGTTTCAATAACCAGCTCATATCCCGACTGGACGAATGGTAAAGATACTCAGCGTAAAAAGTTGAACAAGAGTGAACTTCGGCATAAAGATTCGGTGTCTAGCCATGTAGGGTGCGTTTATAAATTCAACACTCTCCACCACTGATGTACATCTAAAATGACGTCATAGCAATCCATCGGTGGATGCTAAAGCGTCTGTTTTTAAATTCAACCCTTGCGCATCGAGATGGCTGATCTATTTGGATGTTATCTTGTGCTGCCACTCAAATTTTTAAAATCGATATAGGAAATTATTTTTTCAAATGCTGTGGAACTATCAACAGATAGAGCATAAAATGATTCTCCAATCTTTAGATATATTTTTCGCATAGAAGCAGCCATCTTAAAAAGTGATGTCAAAGTGTGTCCACCAGCGTCGACCGCACAAATACTATGGCTGATGTGGTTAGTGTTGAATACACCAGTGACGTCACTAGTGAATTTATAAACAGTTTAATGAACATGGTTTACATCACTGATGGAGAATGTTGAATTTAAAACCGCATCCATAGAGAAAGTAACATCAGCATCGATACAAAGACGTATTTATATCGCGTTTTACGCCTGTGAGACCCAACCTTTAGTAGACTTTTATTTTTCTATTAACAAAAAAACTGACATAAGTCGAGATATGACTGTACTCGGTTTGTTTAAGATATACCAGATTTTCTGCCATTAGAAATAAATTCAATAAAATATAAGAATCTTTAATAATAAATGGCAACGTCTACGTGTCTGCTAAAATTCTTCGGAATATAAAGTGCCATCTTAAAAAGCCGATAACTTGTTCGTGTTGATTATAGAAACTGCGGTGCCAAATCTAATGAAAATTGAATGGTGATTTGGGAGTTGAAATGCATTAATTTGAGAGCATCCATAAACTACGTCAGCTGTTAGGGGAGCGTGACAGACCTGTGACGATAAATGATGCCTGAGAGAGACAATCATGCAAATTATGACATCACATTGTAAAAATAGTTAAATTTTACATTTCTATGATTGTAAAATATTTTTTACAAAATATAAAATGCCTGCACTATTTGAAAAATAAAGGCTTTATGTAATATATTTGGATATACTGTACATATTATAAAATGCAAGACAGTATCTAGTTTACATATGCCAAATCTAATGAAAATTGAATGGTGATTTGGGAGTTGAAATGCATTAATTTGAGAGCATCCATAAACTACGTCAGCTGTTAGGGGAGCGTGACAGACCTGTGACGATAAATGATGCCTGAGAGAGACAATCATGCAAATTATGACATCACATTGTAAAAATAGTTAAATTTTACATTTCTATGATTGTAAAATATTTTTTACAAAATATAAAATGCCTGCACTATTTGAAAAATAAAGGCTTTATGTAATATATTTGGATATACTGTACATATTATAAAATTCAAGACAGTATCTAGTTTTAAGACAGGGATTCTTAACCACTGTACATGGACCCCTTAGGGCAGTGGTTCTCAAATTTTTTTTCCCCCGGGCTGCATACATTTGTTTACTACATTAAGTGGGCTGCATACATTTGTTTGCTACATTAAGCGGACCACAACATGCTGTATCAGCAGTCCGCAACCAGTTGGTGTTATGTGAAAAATGCTATAGGTCAGTGTTTTCCAAACTGAACTACAACCTGTAAAATCTTATGAGTGCATCAAGATGGACCTAACAAATTAGGAAAATTCTAATTTTTCCAGATTTAAAAAAAATTTTAATATCAGAATTTTTATTTTTGATTGTTTTAAAGAATTCATGACTGCATTCCAGGCCACACATAAAAGCGTGCCGGGCCACATGTTGAGAATGGCTGCCTTAGGATCGGTGAACTTGGTTGAGAAAAAAATCAATTTTAAATTCTAATTTTTCCAGATTTAAAAAAAAATTTAATATCAGAATTTTTATTTTTGATTGTTTTAAAGAATTCTGCACTTTCATTAAATTCATGACTGTGTGTTCCAGGCCGCACATAAAAGCGTGCCGGGCCACAGATTGAGAATGGCTGCCTTAGGATCAGTGAACTTGGTTGAGAAAAAAATCAATTTATCTTTATTTTCACTGACCACTAATTAAATCTAACATTCCTTCTCTTAGAAATGCATGCAATAAATTACAGTAATATTAATTGTAACTGTGAGCAATAACAGTCTTCACACTGACATGTCTTTAATAAATAAAATGTAACTTGAAGTTTCCTATATATTAGATGTATTTTATTATTATTATTCAATGAACTAAGAAAGAATAATTTGATAAATAAAATGTAACTTGAAGTTTCCTATATATTAGATGTATTTTATTATTATTATTATTATTATTCAATGAACTAAGAAAGAATAATATATATTAGTCCATCATGTTTTTTATTTTGTTAACTGTATTTTAATATAACCGATTTCCATTGTAATTTTATTTTGTACATTTAAAATTATTATTCTAAAAAAAGGTCCATGGCCTTTACCTAACAAAGGGGGGCCATGGAACAAAAAAGATTAAGAATCCCTGTTATAAGACATTTATATCTGGTTGTTTGAAGGTTTATTTGGAAATCACAGAATATATGTAATCAAGTACCAGGGTAAAGTAATTCCTACCTTCTATTATTTTATGCATTTTTTTATATTTTTATTTTTATGTAAAATGGAGAAAAAATTAAAAGTAAACAATAAGCCAAATAAGTAAAATAAATTGTTTGGCTTATTGTTTACTTTTATTTAATATTTAAAGTAAGAAGTATTTCAATAGGAGAAAAAAATTTTTAAGTAAAAGGAGAGGAAGATCTTCAGATTTATGATGTCAGTATCAGGAGTCAAGTTTAATGTGACTAAAATTAATTGAAATGAGAGAGAGGGATTCACGATGTATTTGAAATAGTATGATGTAGTTCAGTGTTTTCCAAATTTTGGAGTGCGACCCACTAGAGGGGCGTGCAAGAATTAACAAAACATCATTTTTGAGATAAACAAAAAAAAACGGTTTTAAATTCAGTACAAATATCCAAGTATCCAGAAACTTTCTATTATAGCTGTTTAAAAACAAAATATTGATCTCGTTTAGTGATTGAAAAATAATTGCAAGTAGCAATATCTTCAATGACACCCCAATCTGAGAGAATTGGTGCTGAAAACAAGCCCTCCCTTCACATTAAATATTATGTTGTATTAAACATACAATTTTATTTTTCGTTTTTTTGTAAGATTTAATTGTATTAAAAATTATTACATCATAATAAATATATATTTTTTTTATGTATAAGAATGTAATATACAGAGTATGATATAATGTGAAGAATCTTTATACAGAATATGATATATTGTTAAGAATCCCTGTTGTAAGACATTTATATCTGGTTGTTTGAAGGTTTATTTGGAAATCACAGAATATATGTAATCAAGTACCTGTGTAAAGTAATTCCTATCTTCTATTATTTTATGCATTTTTTTATATTTTTATTTTAATGTTAAATGGAGAAAAAATTAAAAGTAAACAATAAGCCAAATAAGTAAGATAAATCATTTGGCTTATTGTTTACTTGTATTTAATATTTAAAGTAAGAAGCATTTCAATAGGAGAAAAAATTTTTAAGTAAAAGGAGAGGAATTGCAAGTAGAAAGTACTTATAAGAAACCGCTTGCTTTATGTGTATAAAATAATTCAGAAAGCGCTATTAGCAAGGAATACAGTTTATTGCTATATTAATGCAATAAACTGTATTCCTTGCTAATAGTGCTTTCTGAATTATCTTAAGTAGAAAGTATTTATAAAATTTGACTGTTATGAAAATGAGGGGCATACCAAGTTTTTATAAAAAAAAAGGGGTGCAGACAAAATGTTTGGAAACCATTGATGTAGTTTATAGATGGTCTTTTATCATTTACAATTATTTGATCATTACTTCTCAACCTTTTATTTGAATTTGAATAGTTTAAATTCTGCTTTCAATAGGAAAGATTTAACCATAAATCTGTTCAATTAGACTGATAATTTAGTGAACCAAAAATACTATAAAAACAATATGGAGTGAGAGTTCAAAATTTCATGATAATTTCAAAATCTTAGATATATTTTCCAATTTCAAATCTAATTTTATGATTAATACCTATGAGCTCATTGTCACTAACTTATTTTTTCAAATAGCAGTAGTATGATAGACTATTTTAAAGATCTTTTAGTGCTGATTTTAACTTTTTGAATAATTTTTTTTGTAACAAAAAAATTATGAAAAAAATAAAAAAACAAACAACTAAACCAGTAAAAACTACTAAAAGTTTGTGTTCATTTTTTATCAGTATGTAATACATATTTATTTTATCAAAGTACTTCCAATCCTACTTAAATAGGATTAAAAATATATGGTGGCTATATTTTTACCTACACATGAATAAAGAGGAAAATTATGTACCCAAATAATTCTAGGCATTTTCCCTAGTACCATATGCAATATCTGTCTATCCTTAATAATTCTAATGTATATTTACATTTATTGAAAGATTAGAGGGTATTTTCAGAGTCAAAATAGTCTCATTTTGTCCTTTGTTCTTCAAACCTTTTGAATGAAAAAAGGGAAAGTTCTGCCAAAAAAAAATGTGGCAGGTCACTAGAAAAAAAAAAAAGGAAGGCACTTTTTAGTTTCTTCTTATAATAGATATGATATGTGAATGAATTCTGCCACCACCCAATGGCAGTTAATAAGCTGTATTAAACAAAAATCATATATTAAATTACATGAATCCATTTTGATAATATCATTTTATATAAATGAATAAATTTTCTCCTGTTTGTATGCAATGCTATATCAGAAGAATGTAATTTGGAACAATATAAATAAGAAGTATTCTCAATGTTTATGATATATTAAATAAATATTAATGTTATTTTGATTTAAGAAATTTGTGGTTTGATTTTGTCCCAATTATTATAGACACTGTATAATAATAATAATAATAATAATAATAATAATAATAATAATAATCTATTACATTTAATGTTCGTGGATGACAAAAATCGTTCATTTACAAAATAAACTAAAAATATTAAAACACAGTAGGCATTATGTTATAATTTATGTTGTCAAACTCTCTCAGCTCTAAATATCATGAAAATGGAAAATAAGCAGGCTGCATGTGCACATGCCTTCATTGCTATGTTACTTTCTTGTAAACTAAAAATTTTTCCAGAATCATCAATAGAACAAAAATGTCATGAAAAGAATCTTGTCAGAATATAATTTTGCAACTACATTTGGTAAGAAATACTATGTGAAATTTTTAAATTACTAAAAAGTACAGATAAGATAATTTCAGTACATAGAAGATAAATATAGAAATCGGTCTAGTAATGTTAATGTAATTGCGTATATTAATTTCTAGGTCTCTATGGTAATGCAAGAGACAAATTCAATTTTCAAACTTTCTCTTATTATTCAGTTGCTGTTCCATTTTGAATGTTTTTCTTGTATTAATTAGTAGTTAAAAGTGTTAACTGAAGAGGGTCAAATTAATTGTGACTGAAAACATTTTTATTAATGAATAAAAGAGTTTAATTCTTTAAAATTAAACTGCTACTAGTGCTTGTTCTTTAATCAAATTATGGATTTAAAGATAGCAGTTAATCTGAGAATTTTAAAATATACAGGAATTGGAAGGACAGTATATGATGTTATATGTAGATATATGGAGACAATCAGTGTTTAGTGACAAAAGAAGAACTGGTAGACAGAGAACAAAAAAAACACCAAAGGCCATTAATGCTCTACATGACAAATTTGACAAAATCCTTGCCACAACTAAAAGAAGGCTCTGTAAATGAAACAGTTCAACAGTTTGGAAGACCTAAAACAAGAACTTAAACTTAAAGCTTTAAAGAGAAAGACATGCCATTTTTTAAGTTTTCAGCAAAGGAAGAATCAAATCAAGAGAGTCTGGCATTATTGAAACAAGTATGCTAGTGACAGTTACAAAAGGATTCTTTTCACTGATGAGAAAAATCTTCAATGTTGAGTAAAAGTTTAATAAGCAAAAAGACCATATTTATGCTAAGTCAAGAGAAAAGATCTCCAGAAGTTTGAAAAAGTACCAGAACCAGAAGCCAGCTTCAATGATGGTGTGGTATAGAATCAATTAGCCTGGAAAGGCAAAATTGCACTTCATACCACAAGGAGTGAAAGTGAATGCAAAAACTACATGGAAGAAATTCTAGAACAGATTGTAAAGCCACTGAACACTGTTCTTTTCAATCTTATCAACTGGTTCTTCCAACAAGACTGCTCTGTCATAAAGACCAAAGTTACCCAGAGATGGTTAACTCAGAATGTTCTCAACTTCATCTCCAGATTTGAATCAACTAGGTTACAGCATATGTTCAAAATTGGAGCTAAAAGTCTGTGCAAGACTTCACAGCAATGTCAACAATCTGAAAAACCTTTTCTCTGGAAATGGTAGAAATTTCCTTTGGAGAGTTTGCATAAAGCAATAGACAAATGGCCAGAGATATGTCATTGCATCAAAACAAGAGGGCACTTTTGATTGACCAATTTAATATTTTTAATTTATAAATATGCCTCTTTAATATTCTAAAGAATTATTAATTTATTTCTTAAATAAAAAAGTTATGTAACAAAACTTGTGAGAATTTATGACCACAGTGAAGAAAATAAAAATTTATTTATATCTGAGTATAAATAAATTTCTATTTTCTTCTGTTAAGCTACTGGTTTTTCTAGCTTGAAAAATATTTGAAAATGTAAATAAACTGGCCTTAAGAGATATTTTTACAAAAAAAGAAAATTGTTTAATGAATTTTTCATTCAACAAAAAATAAAAAGACTATATAGGAATCCCTTGATTAGTGCAAGCTTGAATAATACAATTTTGATTAGTACACAAAAAAACTTGAGACTATTCCTTAATATATGCAGTGCCAAATTTGATTAGTGTGCTTCAACAAGTGTAATTTTTTTTTTGCAAACCCTCTGAAGCATTGGCAACTGAATCTCGGGGATTGTAGTCTACATGATTAGAGTACTGCAATAAATTTATTTATTTTTTTAATTCTGTTAATATTGCGACTTTTGTCATCTAATTGTTATATTTTAAATTCATTCATAATTTTATTTATTAATAAATTTAGCAATGGAACTACCTAATAATAGCCATTATAATATTATATAGCCAGTCTTGCCTTCAGTTCCTCTCCAGTACTCAATGTCTATGGACATCAATTAATTTTACAAAATTTATATGATTTTGTAAAAAATTTTTTGTGAAAAATAAATTTTAATTCTTACTATAAATTTTTAAATACCTAGTACATATTCCTCAACGATTTAAGGTACATGTAATGCAATATAGATATGTTTTGAGAAAGAAAAAAAATACATTTATAATTTTGATATTTTCCAGGATTCATTATAATTATTCCCATTAGTATTTTAGTTTGATTAGTGCAGTTTTGATGTGTGGTGTTTTCAGAGGATTTATTAACTGCACTAATCAAGGGATTCCTGTATATTCACATAACTTTAAAACACATTGCTTAAATATTCAACTGCAATAACTCTAGCACTTTTAGCAGTAAAGAATCACTTTTTATTTACTAGAAACTACAAATGTTTTCGGTTTTTACACCATTGTCAGGTAACCTTCCATTCTAAATGAAAGAATCACTTTTTATTTACTAGAAACTACAAACGTTTTCGGTTTTTACACCATTGTCAGGTAACCTTCCATTCTAAACAGATTCGAACCAGAAGGATAAACTTGGTTGCTATGGCAACCAAACATTCTTTAAATGAAGACATTTAAATATTACATTTGAAATAAAATAATAAATATAACAATCATTAAAATACATAAAAACATTAAATCACTAACCTGCTATAAATTAAAATAAGATTAAACAGAAAAAACTAATACATGAATATTAATAAAGTTCATAAAGCAAAGCTCCATTAGCTCCAAGCTACTCTAATACCATTTGCATTGCATTTTTCTTTCTTTCTCTAAGGCATACTTCCATACCACCTGGGGAGGTTCCCATGCTAGTCTATCATTTATTAGATTCTCTATATTTCTTCTCCTTAATATCTCTAGGAACTCCGTAATTACTGGTTGCGTGCGGGGCATAATTGGTTTTATTATTTGCGATTGTTCTCATGCTATGTCAAGGTCTCTACTGAAGGCTTCCACTGCAAGAGAGGTGGAGAGTTTTGCTTGGGAAATGTCCTTCTTGTGCTCATTTATTCTTTTTGCTAATGTTCTTGATGTTACCCCAACATAAGCGGCTTCTTCATTTGTTTGAGTATCTCTAAGCAGTTTATACACTCCTTTGGTTCTTGATGTTACCCCAACATAAGCGGCTTCTTCATTTGTTTGAGTATCTCTAAGCAGTATTTTATACACTCCTTTACACTCATACTCCTGGAGTGGATCTTTTTCATTTCTCAGAATGTTAAATACAAAGTTGGAGCTCTTTTTGGCACTATCTTCTTATTCTTTTTCTTTGCTATCTTCTTTATTACCTTCAGGTTTCTTAAGTGGTACGGTATTGGTAGGAATTCTCTTTCTTTGTTATCAGGACCTTCTGCTCTTTGGTTGTTACTAGGTGTTTTTCTTTTTACCTGCTTCAGAATCTGTCTCAGGAACGATCTATGGTACCTGTGCTGTATTCCAATCTTTTGTAGGTGTTCCAACTCCTTGTTCAAGTCTTCTGTTTCACTACAATAAGACAGAGCCCTTCTGTATAAACTTCTAAAAGCTGCTTTTTTATAGCTGACAGGATCATTTGACCAGTTAGGAATAAAGACAGGCTGATACGTTGGTTTTCTGTAGACACTCGTTTTTACTCCCTCTTCACCAACCTGTATTTGTAGGTCTAAGAAGTGTATTGCTGTATTACTTACCTGGTCCTTCTTCAATTTCAATTCATACTGCTCAATGGTTAGATTCCTGTATATTCACATATTTTTAAATTCACAAATCAAGGACTTGTAAATTTTTCTTATATTAAAAATATTGTTTTTAAAGTAGAGTATGTTTTGGAATTGTTAATAATGTGCAACTGTGAAATTATCAAGCATTTCATTAAACCCAGTTTGAGAAAGACTGACAATAAGGAATTTTATCTTTGTTGGGTTCTTGCAATACATAAGGTATAATATCTACTGGTAGTCTAGTATTTAGTTTAGTGTATGATATTCAGTTAGTATAATAATGTAATTTAGAATGATTATTTAATAACACAAGTCATTTTTGGTTAGTAAATTCTCTTTTCAAATATGAAGTATCAAAAAAATTCCACACTTGTTGATTTAATAATTATTAAAGAATCGTACATTATTTGAATATATTTCCCCTTTATATTTTCCTGTTGAAAATACTTGAGTTCTTTTTTAACAATTTTATTAATATTTTTTATTTTATAATATAATTATAAATAATTCTTATATATGAATAATTTTTCACAATGAAAACAACTATAAAATATATAATTAAATATGTGATCTATCTGTCAACTTATTTTAAAAATAAGCATGTAAGAAACATAACTGATCAACACTTTGATCTCCTAATTCTGATCCAATTTTGTACAAAATAATCATAGAAAAAGCTCTTTCATATTCCACACTTGTTGATTTAATAATTATTAAAGAATCGTACATTATCTGAATATATTTCCCCTTTATATTTTCCTGTTGAAAATACTTGAGTTCTTTTTTAACAATTTTATTAATATTTTTTATTTTTGTACCAGAGGGGTTGTATTTCTGTTTTTCTTTTGATCAATAAGTTAAGTTTCTCTTTCATGGATAACGTAATTGCAGATGTCGAAGAAATTGAGCATACTGAATTTTTGGACAACATTTATTATTTCTGTTTCAACCTGGCTGACCATAATATATGTATCGTTTTGTTGCACAGTTATATGCGTTCAATCAATTCCACCATTTTATTTCTGATTGTAGTTTTACTTGTTTTATTAAATTCCATAATACTCATCTTCCAACTTATTAAGATCAGTAGCGAAAAGGTGTTGCAAAATATCTAAATAAACAGTTCATCGTTCTTTTATACGATATATCAAGGCCTCCTTAATTTCATTACTCAACATCATATTCTGATCAGTTAGTTTGTCCAGCCTGAATTTTAGTGTAACATCAGCAATAGGGATTGTCTTTTTTCCCAGATTTCGGTAATCCCAGGATTCCAGAATAAAAAGTATTGTTTTCCCGGGATCCCAGGATTTCCCGAGATTTTTGTAGGTGGAATTAAAACTGAATATTTCACAGCATTTTATTTATTCAATTTGTAATTTATATATATATATATATATATAGTGGTACCTTGGTTAATGACGGTAATCCGCTCCAGGATTACTGTCGTTATCCAAGGAACAATTCCACATAGGATTTAATTGAAAATTGATTAAAATTTCTTCCGGCTCCTTCCCACAACCATAGTAAATATTAAAAATGCAAATAAAACTCATTTAAAATGTCCTAAAAATATGAAAAAAATATTTATTTTTTCCATATTTGCTACAAAAAAAATTAACATTAATGAAATGAATTGTTCACGAAAACAGTTTTTAATTATCAATTTTCACCAAAAGACAAGAAGGACAATTGAGCTCACTTTGGAGTTTTTCCACAAACTAACCTGTAAACATTGATTAGCAGCTTATAGATTCAACGATTATTATGTGTTGTCCGTCCACGAAAGCTGTGCCTAGCTAAGGTAGATGAGTCCAAACACATAAGGAAGAGTCACAGTCGGTATAATGATGGGCGGATTATTGAATTGATATTATATTAAGTTCTGTTAAATATACCATTTCCAATGTTGAAACTAATCATTTAGCATTCGACATTACAATAAACTTCCATCCAACTTCAGTTATCTCGCATTTGAAAATATCCATGTGCGAAGCTGTCATCCCTATTTTGTCACTGGACTCATTCAGTTAGTGCACGTGTATTTGTGTTGATGGTCGCAGCTAAGCTAGACAGACAATAGATAAGATTTGATTTTGCCTTTTAATGGCAAATGAACAATGACATGCATTTGCTGATTTATTGTCTATAATATAGACCAGTGCTTCTCAAAATTTTTTCATTTATAACCCCAATTCACGACCCCATTTTTCATTATGAGATTTTTCGTGACCCCATTTTTTATTACGAGATTTTTCGCGACTCCAGGTATTAAATATGAAATAAAACATATAAGTACATAAATCATTTATACACTTATTAAGATGAACACAATCAACAAA
The DNA here is from genome assembly GCA_000484575.1 of Olivierus martensii. Taxonomy (NCBI): domain Eukaryota; kingdom Metazoa; phylum Arthropoda; class Arachnida; order Scorpiones; family Buthidae; genus Olivierus; species Olivierus martensii. Next base: position 48,873 of record AYEL01089962.1, on the reverse strand, counting down.
CTACATTGAAAATACATATGTTGTCATACGTTAAATATTGGACGTTAGACAAGTATATAAATCATTTATACACTTATTAAGATGAACACAATCAACCAACTACATTAAGTCATTTACACACTTGTTAAGATGAACACAATCAACCAACCACAGCATTCATATGTTGTCATATGTTAAATATTGGATATTTGTAAAATTACATGTAAACTGAAATTCAAGTGTTTGAATTTAATTTTTACGACCCCAGCATTTCGCTTCGCAACCCCATATTTGGGGTCGCAATCCATAGTTTGAGAAACGCTGCTATAGTGGCATATTCTCTGTTGTTAGCTTGAGGGTGATTGCAGTGTGTTTGTATACGTTTTAATAAAAAACGGAATGCCATTGTTTTATAGGTATATGGATCAGGCGACCATCTGGGTATAAAGATGGGGGCATATATATCTTTTCTGTAGACAGATGTGTAAAATGTTCTATTTTTTATTACAATGTTTACATCAAGGAAAACATATGCCCCCTATCACGTCCGGCTCACCAACTACATTGGTGAGCCGGACACGACAGGCAGACATTGAACTCGACGTTCCAATTCGTTTCCATCCACAATGACGCCACTCCTGCACTGATCATAACATTGCCCACTAACTACAACGAGCTCCAGGATACTAAAAACTCACAGGTAGAACTTTTTTTTTATTTGTGTGACTTTTGGTTCTGCAGCACCAAGCCGTCTGGACCAATATGACCGACGAACATCCCAATGTGGCTAGAATTGCCTTCAGAGCTCCTCAGTTTTGGAGAGCAAATCCAACTCTTTGGTTCCGGCAAGTCGAATAGCATTTCATTACCGCAGGGATTTTGGCCAACGAGACCAAATACCACATGGTGGTTTCGGTAATGGAGAGCGAGGTACTCGCTCTGATCAGCGATCTGATCATCAATCCTCCGTCGTCTGACATGTTCACCACGTTGAAATCACGGTTAATTCAGCAGTTCACTGCCTCGGACCAGAAACGTCTAGAGATGTTGCTGAGGGAGTTGAAACTCGACAACCAACAACCATCTCAGCTTCTCAGCGAGATGAATAACCTCGCCAATGAACAGGTCGAGAACAACCTGCTGCGGTCGCTCTGGCTTCAATGTCTCTCGACTACCGTCCAGCAGATTCTGGTGACTAGTGACGCCAAACTGGATGAACTGGCCCAGCTTGCGGACAAGGTCTGTGAAATCTTGGATAATTCTCACTCGATGTGTTCTGTGTCGTCCTGTGAAGAAAAACTGTCGTGGATGGAAAAATGTATTTCGGAACTCACACTTGCGGTCAATGAGCTCTCGAAACCTCGACGTCGACTGCAGAACAGCAGTACGAATCGTAGCCAATCTCCTCCGCTAGACGCACGGAGCAATCCCTCTAGCGAGTCGCTATGTTGGTATCACCGCCAGTTTGGCACGGCCGCTAAGAAATGCCGGCCACCATGCACCTTCGGTCAGAGAAACTAGATCAGCCGGCGCTCAAAGTCACAAGTGATTCCAACCAGCAGTCTGCATGGTTCATCATCATGGACAGGATCACTGGTACGTGATTCCTCATTGATACGGGTGCCAACGTTTCAGTCATTCCTCTCTCCAGCATCTCTTCTCCTCATCAGAAAAGTAAGCTTATGCTCTTCGCCGCCAACGGTTTGTGGATCCCGACATTCAGCGAGAAGTTATTGACTGTCAACTTTGGACCGGGCTGCATGTTCAAGTGGCCATTTATCATTGCCCAGGTGTCTCAACCTATACTGGGAGCCGATTTTCTTCGCAAGCATAAACTACTTGTTGACGTCAGGTGCAATCGGTTGATTGTTGAGGACTGCCTCGCCTTCGTCTCTGGGCTTGACACCCCCCCACCTCAGCCACGTCCTCTATATCCTATTCTATATCCTCCTCCTCCCTTCTCAGTACCATCTTAGTAGGCACTCGACTTTTCTCAGCAAGGTAGTGAAATTAAATTTTCATTTATTTCATCTATTGTAATTGCTTTTGTATTTATGTAGTTTGGTATTAAGCAGTGTTTAATTTATTTTATACAACCCCATCATGTATAATATGTTAATAATAATAGGATTTTTTTTCATAGGAACGGATTAATCATTAAGAACTTTAAAACCATCCTGTTACCACTCACAAAATGCACACAAAAAACAAAGCTCTAAACAGGATAAATACAATAAAGTATTTATCCTGTTTAGAGCTTTGTTTTTTGTGTGGATTAATCATTTTTCCTTTATTTCAAATATGGGAAAAATTTATTTGGTATACATCCTGTTTGGTATAAGTCCAAGGATCTGGAATGGATTAAGGTCATATACTGAGGTACCACTGTATTTAAATTGGAAAGACTACAATTAAGTTTTTGGAAAAAATTATTTATAATTGAGAGAAACGTATCTGGATACGTGTTGAGACATGAATTAAGTAGATCAAATGTGTTTATGAAACTGACAATTAGATCCATAATGTTTTTGAAAAAGATATGAATGTGAAGAAGTTAACTCTGACCTGTCCTGTTTTATTTTATCATGCTCTTTTATTATTTATTGTTATTTTCAATATTATCTAATATATTATATTTTAGTTTAAGAGTTGACTTATTTTCACATTCTCCATCTCGATATTTAGCAATCATGTGCTACAGACGGACATCTGTCTTCCAAACGAGCTTTCTCAGCTAATGACATCATCTAAATCTAAATAAGTTTTACCACTAATCTGATATGAGAATATAAGAATGATCTCATATCGATGTTTGTTTGGAATATAAATAAAATTGTAAAGAGGATGACATGAATTGATTACTCTGTAAGCTAATAAATCTGATATTGTGACGCGACATTGTAAAGAGGATGACATGAATTGATTACTCTATAAGCTAATAAATTTGATATTGTTATGCGAACTTATGCAAATGAGCGAAGTGCAGGATTGTAAGTCACTCGGTATAAAAACAGAAGGAACCAACGATACAGTGTGGTGTTGTATTGACGTAGGATTGGCTAAGTGATATTTGAATTCTTGTAAAGATCGACAATTGCTTGGAGTTTGTATCGGTGGTGGAGGTATTAGAATTTAAGTAAGATTTAAGGTTATTTATTGTGAATAATTGGATTTTTGGATATCGATTAAATAAGTTTCGTTGAATTGAGCTTTATTAGTGTTTAAATAAAGCTTTGTTTACACTTTTGTAAGTGTTTTGAGTTTAATAAATTTATATTTTTTGCTATTTAATTTGTTTTGAGAACATTATACAATCCAAACCTCAAGGGAATTGAATCCAAATAAACCTAATTAATTTGCCAAATTTAACCCTTGAAACACAATGGAATTTTAATGTGTTTCAAGAATTAAATTTGGCAAGTTAATTAGGTTTATTTGTTTTGAGAATTTATTCAAATTATTAGTATAAGTTTCTAACATCATTTGTTGTTTTTGATTTAACACTTGCTCGTTATTTTTAGTTGTAAGTTCCCGGTTAAATATTAGCTGTTGTTAGATTGTTTTGATTTAATTATATTTAGTTTAGAACATAATGAAAGACCTGAGCTCAGGTGGAACTCTGGATTTGCAGAGTCATTAGAACCATTAGGTTAATTTAATTATTATTACTGGTATTCGTTTGAATTCGCAAATTTGCAATTGGTGCCAAAACCTGGGAATTTAATCCTGTACCTCGTTACAAACTGTTTATTCTCACTGTCAACTCAGCTACCATTTGTATAACAGTGGTCCAAGTTTCAAGGGGAACACTAATCACATTGTCGGCCATTGTACTAAAGAGGTTATTAAGTATAGCAAAATTGAAAAAGCGACAAAGACCACAATGGAAAAATATTAAACTACTAGACTAATTATGGCGAACTATCAAGCCAATTCAATTAATATTAAATCAATTTAAAACCAATGACTATCACAAAACCAAAAGAGTCATTGTTCGGATGCCAATTGCAAAGACGTGAATTCTAACGAATACCAGTAATAATAATTAAATTAACCTAACAGTTCTAACAACTCTGCAAATCCAGAGTTCAGCCTGAGCTCAGGTCTTTCACTATGTTCTAAACTAAATATAGTTAAATCAAAACAGTCTAACAATGGTTAACGTTTAATCAGCAAAAACAAATAACCAGGAATTTTCAACTAGAAATAACGAGCAAGTGTTAAATTGAAAACAACAAATGATGTTAGAAAATAATTTTATAATATATAATTTTAATAAATAAATACTAAATATTCATTAAAAAAAGCATTTCAAACCATGTATAAAGCTATATCATACAGTATGCAAAGTTGCGAAGTTTAACAATAACAATAATACTAATTATAAACTAAACCTAATGGTTCTAATGACTCTGCAAGACCAGAGTTCGGCCTGAGCTCAGGTCTTTAACTACTTTCTAAACTAAATATCAAAACTTAATGTCTAACGGATGAAAACAAAACCAGAACTTACAACTAGAAATACCGATTAAGTGTTAGAACTAGAACGAACAACAATGTTAGAACTTATGCTAATAAATTGAAGAGATTCTCAAACAAGTTAAATAATAAAAAAATTAAATTTATTATTCTCAAAAACACTTACAAAAGTGTTAATTAAAAGCTTTATTTAAATGATAATAAAGCAACAATCAATTAATCAACAAAACTTGTTTAATCCAACTCAAATATCAAAAATCCAATTATCCACAAGAAATAAAACTTAAATACTACTTAACTTCTAATACCTTCACCACCGATAAAAAACTTCAAGCAATTGCAGACCTTTACAAGAATTCGAATGTTACTTAGCCAACCTTACATCAACACAACACCTCGTTGTGTCGTTGGTTGTGTAGGCTTTTATAGTGAGTGAAGTACAGACCTGTATTGCTTCATTTACATAACTTTGCGCAACACCACACTGTATCGTTGGTTCCTTCTGTTTTTATACCGAGTGACTTACAATCCTGCACTTCGCTCATTTGCATAAGTTTGCATAACAATATCAAATTTATTAGCTTATAGAGTAATCAATTCATGTCATCTCTTTACAATTTAATTATATACCAAACAAACATCGATATGAGATCGTTCTTATATTCTCATATCAGATTAGTGGTAAAACTTATTTAGATTTAGATGATGTCATTAGCTGAGAAAGCTCGTTTGGAAGACAGATGTCCATCTGTAGCACATGATTGCTAAATACCGAGATGGAGAATGTGGAAGTAAGTCAACTCTTAAACTAAAATAAAATACATTAGATAATATTGAAAATAACGATAAATAATAAAAGAGCATAATAAAATAAAACAGAACAGGTCAGAGTTAACTTCTTCACATGGAGTATGCAAAATTATATAAATAGAGCAATCTTTGAGGAATTGTGGTGTTGGCATTTAAAGCGACCAAATATGCATTTCAATTGGGTAAAAAAGCTGGAAAGTAACTTGAATAAATTTGGTTTTTCATTATGGGCTTTTTTAACTACGGAGGATGATATATGGACAGAAAATGTGAATCTGTTAAAACAGAATTTGATTGATTATCAGATAAAAATGGATTTTGAGGTGTGATGGAAGGACAATTATCACTATTGGTATCAACAAGAAGTGTCTTGGTTTAATGATAATTCCATTATAAATAGTTCATATTGAGATGGAGAATGTGGAAGTAAAGCTACATTTAGACAATGCCTCTCTGCATGCAATGTTGTATGCAAAATGATGCATGCCTCAATGTGCAACAGCTGCATGAGGCATGAACTTGCCCCTTCGTGTTCACACGTGGAGGACATATTGCAGACAATACTGTCACGAAAAGAGTTGTACACTGCCGCTTTAGCTAATGTTATCATTTCAAATGACAGAAGGAAAAAAAGAAAAAAGAAAGTGTTTTGACTTGCAAATATTTCAATTGAAGTGCTAATAACATCAGTATTTTGAACCAAGTCAGTTTAAATAGTTTCAGTCATTTCAAAAAAATTTACTAGAATGACTTGATGACGATAAATTTAACTTCTTCAATAAATTGGAGTGTTTTCTTCACATCTCAGTCATAAAGAAAAATTTGTGAAAAAAGTTTAAAAATAATCAAAACAACATGTTGCAAGACTAGTTGCACGTGTAACCCAACTAGGATGGGTACACATGCACCTTCTTGCGCCTAGTATTGCAACAGATTTTGAGGCGCGCGCCTTTGCATGCCTTCCCGTGCGCCTAGTTGCACACATCTTGTTGCATGAAAAGTTGCACCGTCTAAACGTAAGCTTAAGTCAACTCTTAAAGTAAAATATAATGTGAGAATCGCAAAGGGTAGGCGCCCAACTAGGATGGGTACACATGCACCTTCTTGCGCCTAGTATTGCAACAGATTTTGAGGCGTGAACCTTTGCATGCCTTCCCGTGCGCCTAGTTGCACGCATCTTGTTGCATGAAAAGTTGCACCATCTAAACGTAAGCTTAAGTCAACTCTTAAAGTATTTTCGTTTAATTTTTAATTTAAATTTTAACATAATTTTATATTATTTCTATAAGACAAGTGAGTGCCGTTTGGGGATCTCCAGAACCTCACAATAATACATTAGATAATAATGAAAATAACAAAAAATAATAAAAGATCATAATAAAATAATAAAACATGATAGGTCAGAGTTCACCTCTTCACAAGTACAATTGGATATTTAACAGAAACTTAGTCATCTGCTACAAAATCAGAAAATTCAAAAATGGCAGGCTAAGAAGCAGAAATAGCATATGCTCTGGCTGCCATAGTTTTACTGGTTCATTATGTAAATAACTTCGTTCCTGGATTGTGTCTAAAGCAGTAGTTCATCTGTAAAAAACTAATCATCTACTAATTCAACTTAACTAGGGGATTATTTAATCTAAATATTCCTAAACTAGCCTAAGAATATTTAGATTAAATTAATACTCTAGGGGATTATTTAATCTAAATATTCCTAAACTAGCCTAAGAATATTTAGATTAAATTAAATAATACTTCTAGTGACTTGTTTTTAAATTAAACTGCAAATTAATGTTTATTTATTAATTACACTATAGTGCCTGAATTTGTCATGAGGGCCTATGGCTAAGTTTAGCCCATTTGGAAGTGTTGATATCGACATAAATCCAATAATTCCTAAAATTACTTACATTATATACATCCTGAATTCAGAAATCTTCTGATGTCTTGATAGTCTAACTTGTTATGCTATAATCAATAATTAAACTATCATTTTTACTAATTTCCTGAATTAGTAAAAATGATAGTTTAATTATTGATTAATAGATGGTGCCACCTTAGCTTAAATTTATAATATTTATTAATCCAATAGATGGTGGTATCGTAGCACAATTAATAAATAATTATTAATTTGGCAGTTTAATTCAAAAATAGGTCACTAGAAGTATAATTTGGCTAGTTTAGGAATATTTGGATCATCTACTTATCTGTCAATAATAATGAAGAATAAAAATTCTTTAACATTTATATGACAAATAATTTCATTATTATTATAATTTGCTTTATTTTAAAAGTTTACTTTATGAATACATTCCGAAAATAAATTAATTTATAAAGTCAGGAACTATCTGTATATCCCATCAAAAGCATCTCATATGTAATAAAATAAGCCAAGTACAGTATTACCGAAAAAGGATATTTGAAAATTTAGATGCGGTTATTTTGGTTGATGTTATCATATTTTCTTAAAATCGCCAAATAAATAATGTATCTAAATTGCAACAAATTTAAATGTGCTACTTGTTTGACGATTTAGGAAAATAATATAACAATATCAATCAAAACAACTGCATCTAAATTTTCACAAATATTCTCTTTCGGTAATATTGTAATTGTCTTATTTTATTACATATGAGATGTTTTTGATGGGATATCACTTATTTTTTAGATGATATATTTAATATAACATTAAATACTCTATTTTTATTTTGATCGAATTGACATTTACATATGAGATGTTTTTGATGGGATATCATTTATTTTTTAGATGATATATTTAATACAACATTAAATATTCTATTTTTATTTTGATCGAATTGACGTTTCTAACAAATTTACTAAAATAATAAACCAGCATAAAATATATCAGATTTGGTCGAAATTGGTTGAATGATATGACCGTAGAAGAGTTCGTGATGAAAAGACCCCTAGTTTATTCTTTTTAGCCCTATTGGGTTGCATTTGGTCGAAATTGGTTGAATGATATGACTGTAGAAGAGTTTGTGATGAAAAGACCCCTAGTTTATTCTTTTTAGCCCTATTGGGTTGTATTTTTCACAATGGCTTAATTAACATAAGTAACATTTACATTTAGTTTTTTTTTCTTCCAAAATTGTGTAAACAATAGGATATAATAGAGACATTTCTACAGAAGAGGATCATCATCTAAACCTTTTAAATTTAGCCCAGTTGGGTCAAAATTTTCAGAAGATTTCAATTAAGCTATGTTTTGACTATATTCCAAATTTGGTGAGAAGCAGTTAAACATGTAATATATAGAAAAAAAATCTATGGAAAACGGCATTTGCCATCTTTATTGAAAAAAGACAAATTTTTTACAGAATAATAGAGACATTTCTACAGAAGAGGATCATCATCTTCTAAACCTTTTAAATTTAGCCCAGTTGGGTCAAAATTTCCAGATTTCAATTAAGCTATGTTATGACTATATTCCAAATTTGGTGAGAAGCAGTTAAACATGTAATATATAGAAAAAAATCTATGGAAAACGGCATTTGCCATCTTTATTGAAAAAAGACAAATAAATTTTTTACAGTATAAGTCTAAACTTCTAAAGAACTGCTTACTCTCCAAGTGACATCTTATAAAGATCAACACAGCACATTTACCAATAGGATACATAAACACACTTTAATTTCTTATTAAAAACGTTTTCAGTATACATGGATACTATCGTCAGTTAACGAAAACATTCTAAATTAGAACTACAAAACGAATCTTATCTAAATAAAATAAAATAAAACATATGAAGTAAGAACTAGGACTGTGTTGACGACATCGTTTTTTCTTTAAATTTTAACGTGTTGTTTGACTAAAGATTGAAGAAAGCTGTGTTGATCCTTATAAGATAAATTTTTATTTTTATAAAGAAGGAAAATATCCATCTAATTATTAGATTTTTTGAAAAAAGTTTTGTGGTTATGCTGTGTTGATCCTTATAAGATAAATTTTTATTTTTATAAAGAAGGAAAATATCCATCTGCAATATAATTCTTATTATATTTAAAAATATACTTCCTTCAATATTCCACTAATTATTAGATTTTTTGAAAAAAGTTTTGTGGTTGTTATTGTTGACTTTTTTGTACTGGCAGGGGACAAGAGATGGCATTATTTATAATATAGCTGTGATGTTTTAGCAACCAAAAAACTGATAATCATTCTATTGTTAATTCTGATAATAAAAAAAAGGATAGAATAATATCTCAAATTTGTAATAATATCCCAGTTTAATGTTCAGGCAACCTTCATATAACATGGTAGATAGGTTCTTAAAAAAAAAGCTGTATTGTGTGAAACAGTGTTATATGAGACCTGGAACCAATACCAATTAAAAACAAATAATCTTAATTCTGATAATAAAAAAAAGGATAGAATAATATCTCAAATTTGTAATAATATCCCAATTTAATGTTCGGGCAACCTTCATATAACATGGTAGATAGGTTCTTAAAAAAAAGCTGTATTGTGTGAAACAGTGTTATACGAGACCTGGAACCAATACCAATTAAAAACAAATAATCTTCTTTAATTCCTTATAAGAAACTTAATTTTTATTAAGAATATTAATAACATGAAACATAAAGAAAAATATATATATATAAGCAAGACCCCCAAAAAAATATACTTAAAACAAAAAGAAAAAGTATACAGCTTATGTAACATTCATTTAATAATTTTATCTTCCTTACTAGTGTTCAGTTAGAATGAGAACATTTTTTTCTTTTTAACAATATCAAATTCATTTTCTGAACTTTTTTTCTGCATTTAAAATTTATGTATCTTCTGTTCTCTTTACAAAAATCTGTAATCTAACCAGCTATAACCCACTACAAAACAATCATTCCTTAACACATACCCAAAAAAATTTATGAAATAAAAAGTTTTCTTCTATTTCACATTCTCCTATTGAAGAATAAAAATTTTTTTATCCAAGAGCTGAACATTTGGAACACAAAATACTCAGTGATTGACAATTAACTCAATTTCAAATCAAAATCAAAAATAAACTGCATATCATCTCTCTCATGGCAAACTAGCAAAACTGTATCTATGACTAATTTTAGCAAAGTATTTCCCAATAACAAAATCAAAAATAAACTGCATATCATCTCTCTCATGGCAAACTAGCAAAACTGTATCTACGACTAATTTTAGCAAAGTATTTCCCAATAATTCCATTTTGTGTGTGTGTTGTGTGTCCATAGTGTGGATTTACAAAAATTAATGAAAATGTTTTGTGTTATAGGAAAGTAAATGTAATTTTTTAAATGTGTTAAGTAAAAACCATATTGTAGAAGTACCGTGTTATATGAGGGTTTCTGCAATTTTCTAATCACATTAGAGTGAAACAGTGTTGTAAGAAACTGTTATATGAGGGTTACATGTGTATGTATTTATATAGGGTGGATTTACAAAAATTAATGAAAATGTTTTGTGTTATAGGAGAGTAAATGTAATTTTTTAATTGTGTTAAGTAAAAACCATATTGTAGAAGTACCGTGTTATATGAGGGTTTCTGCAATTTTCTAATCACATTAGAGTGAAACAGTGTTGTAAGAAACTGTTATATGAGTGTTACATGTGTATGTATTTATACTGTATAAAAAATAAATATTTTAGGTTATCTATGTTTCAATTATCCATACATGGCCTCTCCTCCAATAGCCTCAATACTCAAATGTGTATTATATAGTGTTTTTGTGCTCTTACTTAAATGATCTAAATAAAATATTTAAAAGTAAAAGCCTAAACTTACCCTATCTGCAACTCCTCCTGCAAGAATGGTTTTAACAACTACTCCAGTACTTTTTCCTCCAATAATGCCAAATCCTAATCCAGTTCCATCATTTATTAGATCTACAGCTTCTACTTGAGCCCATTCAGTTGTTAGCTTTTAAAAATTGAAAAAATTAGTACTTAATTTTTCATATAAATTATAAATTAAAAAGATTTTCAAATTTAAATTATAAACTAAAGATTAATCTGATAATTAATGATCCTCAATTATCTGACTTGCCATATTTATTCTAATAAAGAAACAACAGTTAGTTATTTTTGAAGATTTAATATCAAATCTGTTTATGTGCAGGTGTCTATGCATGTGCAAAGTCTGATTAGAATTCCATTTTGGCAACAATGAGGCTAGCTGATGCATTGAAAGATGGGATCAATGGATTGTATAATGTATCCTAAAAGATCAATGGATTATATCATGTATCATAGACGATCACATCATGAACAATGAGGCTAGCTGATGCATTGAAAGATGGGATCAATGGATTGTATAATGTATCCTAGAAGATCAATGGATTATATCATGTATCATAGACGATCACATCATGTATCATATCTATTCCTCATGTATCATAGATATTCTATGATACATGAGGAATAGAAGCAAAGATTCAATTTTTAATTTTTTGAATGAAAAATAATGGGTTTCATATTGTTTTTCTAAGACCTGTCTAACTAATCAACAACAAAATACTGTTGATATATCTACAGCCAAAAATGTAAGAGAACAAAATACTAAAAATAATAATTTCAATGAAAATTAATTGAGTGAATAAATGGGAGATAAACTTGAATGGGAGATAAATGGGAGAACTTAATAATTAAAAATGTGATCAAAATAATTGTAAATAAGAGTTCAATAATTAAGGATTGGAGGAGAAACTATAATCTGATCAACATAAGCTATCATAATATAATAATATAAAGTTTAAGATATGAAGATTATTCTTTAGTTTTATATCATCTTTCATTTCAAAAATATTAAGTAATAGAACCACTCAAAGTCACCCGAGTCTTCTACATCCACAGAGTTAGTTAGTTGATTCAAAAATATTAAGTAATAGAACCACTCAAAGTCACCCAAGTCTTCTACATCCACAAAGTTAGTTACTTGATAAAGAATAGAGGACTGTTGGGCTGAATATAACTTATAGAAAAAAAAATTGAAAGTTTGGAATCATGAACTTTCAGAATGAAAGGCAAATTGCTTAACCATACAGTTATCTTATAGGATCACAACATATTGACATTTAAAAAATGAAGCTGCAATCAAAAGTATCTGTGCACCTTTGCTTTAATAAATGGTTCTCTAATATATAATGCTTAAAACTGTTGAAAAAAATAATACCTTCTAATAAACAATAAACAACATAGCATTTTTTTATTAGATAGTGAAAGAAAAAATTTCATGATGTTGAAAAAACAGAGAATATCTAAAATATAACTGTATAATAAGTGTAGATTTTAGATATTTTTCAAATAAAAATTTGAAATTTCTTGATTATTTAAAACTTTCCAAATATAAAATCATTCAAAAACTTAGTTGGGTTTTAATTTCTTTGTTTTAAAATTATAATATATATTTGTTGAAAGATATATAATTAGTCCTCGACTTAAATCAACTCATACTTACAACGATATCATCAATAAATTTTGCTATTGGTTAATACAACTGACCTGGGATCAATTTCCTGACTCAATGGTCTGATATATAAGAAGCATTCTTTTTTTTATGTCCGATTTTTATAGTTTTGTGTTCTTTATGTTTGTTAAAATAATGTATAGTATTCTAGAAAATATACATTACTACTGAGAAATCCATCAATTTTGGGCATTTCCAACTTCTGATGGTGGGGTTCAAAATTTTTGAAACTGAATTCTGCCACAAGTTGAAGACTAATTGTATTATTCAAAATAATTAATTACAATATACAACTAAATTATTCTATTCTTAATTTGTATCTTAAACAGTAAATATAGTCAATGAATGTTGAATCTACTACTACAATTCTGAAAAAATTTTTCACACAGGAAAATTTCTTACATTGCTCTATGTGAAAGAGGATTGAAAATATTAAATTTAACCAAGTTAATCTTCAAATATATATTATTAAAAGCTAAAAATATATGCTATCATTATTTAAATATTCTTAAATATTAAATTTAACCAAGTTAATCTTCAAATATATATTATTAAAAGCTAAAAATATATATATGCTATCATTATTTAAATATTCTGAAAAAACAATTTTTTTCTTTTAACTTCTAAAAAAAATTTCTTTCTACTCAATTTTCTTTAATGAAAAAATGTTTTCAATTAATAGTAGTACTTATTATGATAAATGTATTAATAAACATTTCATAATTTAATTAAATCCATATCTCTGCTTTTTTTAGAAAAATAATACAAGCACCATAGCATTTAAGCAGGAACAATCTGTATTGTAGCTCTCTTCAATCACACTGATCCACCAAATGTATAGACCTAGGATTCTCAGAGACATTTAAACCATAAGATCTAAAAAAATAATAATAGGCATATGCTGATCTTCCCTTCCAGCACTTGCTGTTTCAACATCATTCCTATTTAAATATTTTTCTTCTACTTACAGATGTGATTAATCATTCAAAGAATAAGAAAAACAGGAGAGAGAAAAATAACAAAATATATATAAAGTATCTTCTAAATAATTCAATAAGCACATTTAAATAAATTTTGTCTGTACATTTGATGGACTGATGTGATTAAAGAAGCAAGTGCCTCATCAAAAATGTTTCCAAAATAAAGATTGTTCCTGCTTAAGTGCTTGGTGTTTGTATTATTTCATAATTTTTAAATAAAAAGAAAGTTATTCTTGGTATATTTAAATTTAAAAATGTATAAAGCCTAAATTCAAAAACCTTGACTCAAGCATTATCATTAATTGTCCTTATAAAGAATTTTAAACACAATAAATGATTTATAAAAGATTTTATTATAATACAAAAGTAATCAATTCTTGAATGTACATGAATATAAAGATTTTATTCTTGAAATTGTTCAGTTCTGCCCAAAACTTTTAGTAATGTAATCAATAGTGAAGTTAAATGTTGTTACAGTAATATCACAATTTTGCTAAAAATGATTTTGCATTTTAAACTGTTTCAACATGAAATTTTAATGTAATTAACATTTTTCATTATAGTAATAATATATTTTTTGGAAAATTCCATAAATCTGAAATTATGCAAGTCAGAAATATCTGTATACTTATAATAGTAATTTAAAATGTAGTTTTTATAGGTTTAAACTGTATTAAATCTGATGGAATGTTTTTGAAATTTATGCAAAAATATCAATGATTGTGAATAATAAGAAAATTATTAACACAACTAAAAACTTACAACCATATCAGATTCCTTTGATCCTTCACTTAAATGTTCTGGATCTTTAATAGGCTGTTCAGGAGTTGGTATTCCACCTCTTGCAACAATTAATTCAACAAAACCACGTGCCTGTTGCAAGATACTTATGGCTTGTTGATGAGAAATATTACTATCCAGAGGTTGCCCATCGATGGCAAGAATTTGATCTCCTTCTTGTAATCTTCCATCTCTGGAAAATTATATTTGTTAAATTTATTTTAAAATTAATTAATTAATTATTTAATATGTTAAATAATTATTTGGAAATAATCTTGTGTATTTAAATTAAATAAAATTTTCCTATTAAATTTAACCTACAAAAATTAATTTAAAATCATTATTTTAAAATACTTTTACGTTTACAAATCATATTATAATAAAAGTACAACAGGATAGCAATTTTAAGACCTATCCAATGGTTTGGTATATATAAAACCATTGGATAGACTAGATTAAAGAGAGATTTTCAAAATTTATCTCATTGAGAAATTTTATCAATTTTTCAAATTATGGAAAGTAACATTTATTAAAATACAAACTGTTTAAAAAAGGAAAAACAACACACATTTACAATAATATTGAAACAATTTTGATCATATTTAAATCATCAGCATAACTCTAACAACACACAGTACATTCCAAACTTTCAAACATTTAAAATATCAAATAGAAATTTATTATAGTCCTAATTGTTGAATTTCAAATTAATTTACACTAAATATATTAAGCAGCTCAATATAACATAAAATATTCATATGAAACTAATAATAATCATTATTCAGTTAATTATAATTTAGAGCACTTTCTTTCATGTAATCAGTCCACCATTCCCATAACCTAGTTATTTCTGTCAGTGTATTGTCAGTAACTACAAATAAACCTTTACTTTGTCTTTTAATGACAATACACCAGTAGAAATACCTAGATCATGGGAGTGGTGTATAAAGATTGGATTGTTTATATGAAAGACAGTGCTTTAAAACATAACTGGATAATGATAAATATTCATACAAAAATAACAATAATGTTATATTGAGCTTCTTAAGAAATTTTGTGTAAATTACTTTGAAATTCAACAATTAAGATAATAATTATTTCTGTTATAACTGGATAATGATAAATATTCATACAAAAATAACAATAATGTTATATTGAGCTTCTTACGAAATTTTGTGTAAATTACTTTGAAATTCAACAATTAAGATGATAATTATTTCTGTTCAATATTTTAAATGTTTGAAAGTTTGTTTTTAAAGAGTTTTGCTGATGATGATTTAAATATGATTGAAAATATATTTTTCAATCATATTTATTTGATATATTTTTTTTTTCTTTGTCTTTTCTGAGCCATTTGCATTTTTAGTTTATACTTATAAGGCAAGATTTTGGATTTTGATATTTATTATAATTTCATTTAATCAACTGATTTTTTTTTATGTCAGATGATCTATTTAAGAAATATAGATGTATAACATCAACTATCGTTTAATTTTGATTTAAATTAGTACCATGTGGACAAAGTTATTTAAACATTTACCGTAACATTAATCATTAACAATAATCATCAAAGCTATTAGTGCTTGGATGATTTTTTTTAACACACATAAATGGTTTGCCTACTTACAATCATTCAAATTATGATAATACAGTCTTACAAATTGCCCTTACAATATTCCAAACTTGATTATTTTCATAGCATATTAGCTAAAAATACTTTTTTGCACTTTATTCAACTACCTCGTAAAGCAATCGCTTACCACCTTGGAGCTCAGGTACAATTCTGGATTATATCATCATCATGGAGGATCTGGGATCAAATCCAGATAATTTTATCATCTAGATTCAGTAATCCATTGTATTACTACTATTAAAATTACCACCATTGTGGGTCATTTTTGACTTATGATGGGGTTATCAAAACATAAGCTAGCAAACTATCTGTACATTTAGATATTGAAAATATATATCTAATTTATACTGAGAAATAATATGATAAATTTATATCACTTAGAATATATTAAAAAAATCTTTTCATTTTATTTATATTAATTTTATATCAAATCCGTTTATTTTTATATTTCAAGACTAATATAAACAAAATTCATAAGAATTTTTAACTTAATTTTTCAAATTTTGATTTATTTACACTGATTCATATTTTTTATTTTATTAACATAAAAATATGCTTATATTATCATCGTCCCTTAAAATATAAGATTTATTATAGAACAGATTCTTAAAAGAACTGCAGTAATATAAATTTATTGAAGAATTATTATAAACAATTTTTATAGTGTTTCCAAACATAATTATTGTTTTCAAAATATTTCACTTAGTGATATAACTAATAAATTATAGTCTATATACTTAGAGTTTTCCCTTTGTTTCAACTAATGAGAAGAAAATACTTAGTGTGTCTTGTTAGTGACAGGACGACAACAGTAAGTTTCATTTTCTTGATTTGAATTGTTTTTCGAGTGTTTCCAAACATAATTATTGTTTTCAAAATATTTCACTTAGTGATATAACTAATAATTTATAGTCTATATACTTAGAGTTTTCCCATTGTTTCAACTAATGAGAA
The DNA here is from genome assembly GCA_000484575.1 of Olivierus martensii. Lineage (NCBI taxonomy): Eukaryota > Metazoa > Arthropoda > Arachnida > Scorpiones > Buthidae > Olivierus > Olivierus martensii. The sequence continues at coordinate 31,799 of AYEL01089962.1, read as the reverse complement.
GAGAATACTTAGTGTGTCTTGTTAGTGACAGGAGGACAACAGTAAGTTTCATTTTCTTGATTTGAATTGTTTTTGATTTATGATGGAGAGTATTCAAATTTGAGACATGAAAAACAATTCATTATCAAGGAAGACAGCTTATTTGCAATGTTCATAATATTTTAAAAAAAAAGACTTCATTAACTTTGCTTTATATACTAAAAATCTAAGATCTACATCAACAATATATTTGCAATTTGTATAATAATAAAATCAATGAAAATGATTCAATAAAATTAAATTATTATTTTAAATTAATATTAAATGAAAAACATTTGAGTAAAAATAAATCAGTTATCAGAATTTAAAAAAATAATTATTTTTATAATATAATAAGCATATAAAAAGTAGTCTGATCAGAATAGGATGATGGATAATTGTTTAAATGCATAAAAATGTCATATGACAGTAGAAGTTGTATTATAAGAATTAAATGAAAACTAACAGACCTCTGATTCCTCTCTCTAGTTTCTATAATTGTAGAAAAATCTGTTATATTTCTGGACAAATTAAATTAAAAAATTTTCTTTTAAACAATTATCATGACAGTCCTGAATTCTATAATTATTCAATAGGTAATTAATATCTACTAATTCTACTATGAATATTAACTAATCAATCATTCTATTTTATTTGAACTTTACTAGCAGAAAGTTCAAACAATCAGCAGAATCATCATTAAAATAAGAACTAAGTTATATATCTGTTTTCATTGTTATTGGTTTAAAGACTATGACATCATATATGTCATAGTCTTTAAACCAATAACAATGAATAAAGGAAAAATCTTAGTATACTGATCAAGTTACCTTCCTGACTATTCTTTTATTCTTTTATGTATTTTGATTCTATACAAATCAATGCAATTAATTTTTCTAAAGTCTTTCTTGATGGATTGATAGTAAAATTCAGATGAGATATTTTGATCTAAATAGATTTACTTTATAATCACATTTCTAAATTCTCATTATCTAATATAGTAAATATAAAATTTGGTCTTCTTTTAATGTAAATATAAATGCAGTTTATATTTCCATATTTTTATTAGTCAATATAAATTGTATTTATATCTATTTAATAAATATACTAAAGGTCATACAAACAGCAAAATACTAACATAAAAATATGTGAAATGAGAATTATCCAATGACAGAAAAACAAGAAAAACTTAGCTATGTACTGAAAATAAATATATTTTATTGTAGATGTCTTAGCCAATGATATTTTGCTGTGATTATATCAATTATACTAAAATTGCTACAATTATCACTGTTGCACACTATACTAATTTTTTACTACACCACTATAAAAATCATGTACTTCTTTGTCATCATTTATATATTTTAATTTTCTTAATTACAGAATATTGTAATATAAATTACTATTTCTAAATTTAATTAACATAACCATATATGATAAATAATGCAGAGATAAATGCTGTATGTTTAAATATCTTGTATATTTAAACTATTACAAAATGAAGCATTTTATGCAGTTGGTTACATAAAATTCTTTTATTTGTAGTATTTTCTGTTAGTTTAGTAACCATCATCAATGAAAAATACAAGATCAGAATTGATCATGTTTGAATTACAGACACACTGTACATTTCTATTATAAATAACAATTTTAAGTCAATCTTATTTATTTTTAAATTAAAACAAAGGATTAATGTAAGATAAAATAATGCACATGTTTAATATAATATTAGGCCAATCTTATTAAATTATAAACAAAAAACGAAAAATTAATAATTGAAATTAGAAAACTAAAATAAATTTGGATTGAAATGAAAGATTTTATAAAGAATAAAAAACGTTTTTCATTAAAGGTCTTCTATTGGAGGGCATAAATCCATGTTGCTGGGGGCTCCTTTGGGAGGTTATCATTGATTATACATTCTGAATCCATTCTTGAAACTATTTCTAAGGTCTCAGTTATGGGTAATTCTTTGTTAGAGCGGACCATATCTATGACTTTTGTTCGGTCCCAGTCTATTATGATATCATTTTCATAGCAAGTTCTAGCTAAGGCCATTGTAAAATTGCCTTTGGTTATGTTTCTTTTGTGTTCTTTTAGTTTTTCTAAATTTCAATTATTAATTTTTCGTTTTTTGTTTATAATTTAATAAGATCGGCCTATTATTATTATATTAGACTTGTTCATTATTTTATCTTACATTAATCCTTTGTTTTAATTTAAAAATTAATAAAATTGACTTAAAATTGTTATTTATAATAGAAATGTACATTATTTTAATCCAAATTAAAAATATTTTTTAAAATTTTTAAATCTTTAGAACCTTAGCACATCTGTAATTCAAACATGTTCAATTCTAATCTTGTATTTTTCATTGAAGATGGATACTAAACTAACCAAAAGTATTAAGAATAAAAGTTTTATGTAACCAACTATGTAAAGTGCTTCAGTTTGTAATATTTTGTTATGATAAATGCAGTAATTGAGAACAAAATTATCTTGTATATATTAAAGTAGCAGCATTGTATTTAATTCTTAATTGCAAGAGAATAGTAATTAAGAATCCATTGCCCACAGAGAATAATGGACACTTAACATGAGAAACTTTATAATATAAATACACAAAAATATATGGCATTTGTTTTTTTTTTATTTTTTTTTTACTTATGTATAAGTAAAAGAATAAAGAAGAAATGTATATTGGAATATACAAATGCTAAAAACAAATTTTATATTTAATAAGTATAAGAGATTATATCTTTTACTTAGTCTGAATGGATGTGGCATGCAATCTATATTACAAAAATATTAAAAAAAAAAAATAATGATATAAATATTTTATTTTCTTTTAATTGATACTAACTTCAATCATTACAATCTTCAATAATTTTCTATTCTTAAAGAAAACTTAATTCTGATATAAAATAAGTAGTTCCAGAAAGACAATTTACTTTTCAAACATTTTTTATTTTGAAATGATTAAAGTTAAGGGATTAAAATGTATGCCATTAAACTCACCTCCAATGGCATAACCTGTACATTGAATATTCTAAAAAATCTATTAAATAGTTCTGTAGTTTTATCAATATTTTATTAATATATAGTTATGTAATATAAAATTTTTTTTTTAAAATTATTTTTTTAAAAATTAAAAATGTAATAATAATAATAATAATAATAATAATAATAATAGTAGTAGTAGTAGTAATAGTAATAGTAGAAGTAAAAAATTACATAACTAATTAATATACCCAATCCTGCCTGGGCAATATTTAAATAGATTATTATTTATATAAATTAATTGCAAGTATATTATATTTCAAAAAGCAGTAAGAGCAATGCAGATAATGTGTTGCCCCCTGCTTTAATGCTTAGCATTGTTTCATGGCAATGATATAAAATTAAAAAATCTTAGTAAATTTTTTATAGCAGGTAACTCTCAAAAAACTAAATGTCTGCCATTTTTAAATGAATAAATATACAATTTGTGATTGGTTAATGAACATAATCTGTTCTAAGATAATGTTCGTTATCCGAATTGTTCATTAACCGATCATTGATTTATCATAGGTTTTTATGGGAATTCGATTAATTCATTCTGGAGACAAAAAATAAAAAAATTATATAATTTCTTACATTTATTTATATGTAATAACTATAATATATACACACATAGTCTTGCATTTTAATCAATTGCTTCTCTCTCTTCTTCAGGATTTTTCGGACATGATTAATAACATTGTCATTATAGAGATCCCAAGCCTATTAACCTCATCTTGGTATGGGTGCATTCTAAGATAAATATTGTAAAATCTCTCTCTTACCTTCTTTAATAAATCTTTGATTTGTTTAAGTGTAAAATCTCTCTCTTACTAACTTGGTATGGGTGCCATTCTAACACCAAAAATTGTAAAATCTCTCTCTAACTTAATAAATCTTTGATTTGTTTTAAGTTGTCTCTGAGTTCATTTTAATTGGGAAAACTACTGTTCTCCAATCCTTACCTATAAGTCCATGAATGCACAAGGCATTCCATTAGGTTAATTAAGCCACCATATCCTCGTGAGATATTTTTATTTGGAAGCAGCCACTTATAGAGCGCATCACAGGCTGGCCAACACCCATGACGGAGTCAACTGGATGGTTGAAGGATGAGGTTCAACAGACAGGCCCGGACCCCTTCTGAAAAATTGGAGAAATGGGACCCGGATCATCCAGAAGGGTAAGCCACAGTCATGTGGCCATCCAGCAGACCTGTCATTCCATCAGTCCACGGGTCCCACAGTTTGTCTGTGAAGTGTTCATTATCCAAATTTTGTTTGTTATCCAAACATAAAAATCTTTTGCAAAAATGTTCGTTATCCAAACAGTTCGTTAACCAATCACCCACTGTACAGGATTAATTAAATTATATATATATATAAATAAATCAATCAAATATTATAATTAAAAGTTATTAGGAAGAAATCTTTGAAGACTGAACATCTGCCATTTTTAAATAGTTAGAGATAAAGGATTAATTAATATATCATTGAAATTATATTCAATGACAGTCATCTTGCTAAATTTCATAAAAATCAAACACACTGCTTAGAATATTAAATGAGTATTTCAGAAGTTTTAACATTTGCAATTTCTAAATAGTTGCAGTTAGATAAATAATGCAGGTCAAGGTAGCCTTTAATAGCAGGACATAATATTTCTTGAAATTTATTAATTAGTCAAAAGTAAAAGATAGACAACATGATGATCTTATAAACCTCACAAAATAAATCCATATACAATATATAATAAATAGTAATTATTATAATTTATATTATTTCAAAGTGAAAATTTAAGAAGTTTGGAGAAACAAACATCTCCAAATTAATTTCTAAACATTTGTTTATTATTATAGATTTATTATTATTTTTAAATAGCATTAGAGTCAAATTTGAAATAATTATTTATTATTATTCCACATTATTATTTTATTCATTTCAATGAAAACTAAACAAATTAAAAAATATCATTTAAATATCGAATAACACTAGACTTAATATACAGGATGTCCCTTAATGATTAGAACAAAGTCAAATCATTAATTTTTTGTATCAAAATTATGAAGAAGTTCTTACAAACATAAGTTCAGAAACTGCATTTAAGAGAAATATTTATAGTAGTGCTTTTTCAAAGATTATTAATAAAATACAATTTTCCTTACAAAGTAAATTTAAAAACAAAATTGGCATTGTAGTTTAATGTCTTTTTTACATTTTTCCAACTTAGACTACAGGGACAATTTTGTTTTTAAATTTACTTTATTAATTAGACAAGTTTCCTTTACAATCTTTGAAATAGTATTATTATAAAAAAAAATTCATATTTCTATGAAATGCAGTATTTTTGAGCCAATGTTTATAAAAATTTTTTTCATTATTTTGATACAAGAAATTCATGGTTTGATTTTATTCCAGCCATTACAGGATATTCTGTATATTCCTACAGAACTAATTATTATTTGTAAAATGTGAACTAAGAAAAGCCAGATTATATGCATATTTGCGTGTTTTAATTCTATAAAATCAAAACATTTTTTTTTTATAAACTATAAATTACAATTGTTTATAAACAACAATACAAGTTATAATTGCTCTAAATTAAATAATTATTAATTTAAATAAAAATTAAATCATCAAAATGCATAATCAATGAACTAATAGTAAGGAATTTTGAATTAATGAATGTTATAAACCAAATTAAGCATTCATTAAAAATATATTATTATATAATTTTTATAAGATCATTTACATATTAATATTTAACCATACATATTGAGATTAACAATAATTTTTAAAATTACTTAAATCTAAGTACAGCAGGTCCCAATTTATATGGTTTCAGAAATATATAAATGCAGAGATTTCTGTTTTATACTGGATATCTATTAAAAAAAAATTACTTTTTTTGAAAAATATAAACTTATTTCCTTAAATTTCCATACCTAATAATATTTCTGTAGTATTCTCGTTAGTTATTTTGATAAATTTCCATATTAATGCTTATTATTTATATTTAATTATTCTGTTTAAAATTGATATATTATGAATATGCATGTTGCTAAATATTGTTGGATTTATGTAATTTTCAATTTACATGAAAATTTTCAGAATATATTAGCAACCAATTAAGGAATTTACTGCACAGAAACATATAATCCAAACTTCAAGGGAATTATAATCCAAATAATCTAAACAACATGCCAAATTATAAAATTTGGCATGTTGTTTAGATTATTTGGATTATATCTCTATTCAGACAATTTAAATTTTACTTTATTGGATAAGTAAAAAATTATTGCATTTTTAATATTTTATTTAAACAAATATATAATTGTATTTTATAGCCTTACTTCAAAATAATAAGCATCTATTTTCTTCAATAATAAATTTTGAAGTCTGGCAATATCGAAAGCAAGAGAATAATACTTTTTCTTTAAATATATTTCAATTGCTATAGTAAGACATTTACATTCTTCTAAAATTTCAGATTCTTTTGATCTATACAAAATAAGCAAAATGTTATCTTTATTCTAAATCATACAAATTGAATCTCATTGTTATAAATTAAAAAAAACTGTAAAAATCAATTTCTAAACTATCAATTAAGTGTGGATTTGTTTGCTTTTTAATATATTATTATTATTATTATTATTCATGTTAATTATGTATATAATATACTTCTATAAATGTTGAATTTTATTTTAAGACTTAACAAATGTTAACAATTTATTATTATTATTATTATTATTATTATTATTCATGTTAATTATGTATATAATATACTTCTATAAATGTTGAATTTTATTTTAAGACTTAACAAATGTTAACAATTTAGGAGTCACAGAAAATCAAATCTAAAATTTCTAGAGTTAAGAGAATATGACATTTATTACAATCAATCAATATTTTTTTATCATCATCATCATAATAATTTATTTGTTAAAATTTACAAATAGAGAAATGAAAAATTCTGTATATAATTTTTGCATAAACAGTAGGACTTGGTTGGTGTGAAGTCCAGAAGGGTCTGAAAAATTATAAAACCTTTGCCAGTGCTGTAATCTTGAGCTGCATTCCATATTTCATGTGAAGATATTTTAGGGGGATTTCTGGTAATTATTTCACTGCCTCTCTTCTTTTTGGTGGCTCATGAAAGCCAGAATTTCAAAATATGGTTGGTCTATGCATCTGTGTTGATGACTCAGCCAACCTAATTGACTTTTCTATACAATTTTAAGCAGTGATTCTTGCTCAAATTCAAAAAGAATTTGGTCATATATGATATAATCTTACCAATTATATCCCATAAGGTATTGTAAACAGGTAATATGAAAAGAATTAATCATATTCTGTGTTCTGATTGTTGAGGGCAAGCAGATCAGAGCTATAAAAAAAAGATCCAAAATATTTTTAATCAATTTTTATATTGTTAAATAGCTTTATAACAGTTGCAATGTATTTTGAAATATCTAATAATTAGATGTTAGATATGTTCACTATTGGCATATAGCAGTTATTTGTAATATAATTTTGTCTTAACATAAAATTAGTAGTATACATCAGCAAATTTGATATGAAAATATATCTAGCACAATCAAAATAGTATATGAGAAAAACTCTTAAAACAATCAAATATTAAATCATTGAATTGGTAATAATGAAACAGTTTTAACATCTGAATAATGAAATTTTTTATGAAACAATTTAAAGATCTGTGTATGATACAAACAATATGAATTTAGAGATATGGATATGCAGGAAAGATTTATTCAGTTAGGAATCAGAGATTCTAAATTATCATGTACAACAAGATAAAATCATTGATTTAGAGAGGCAATAGGATAGAGGTTACATCAGAAATAATTGACAGGATTGTGATCTTAAGAGAATCATTGATTTAAATTAATTGGATTAATTCATAGATGAAGAAATGTTTTATTATAAAGCAAAAATAATCTTTGCAAATTGAAAAACAAATACAAATTAGCATATTTTTTTATTACAAAAATTGTAAAATAAGAGAAATTTGTATATGACCATAAAACAGTCCAAATTTCATCCAAATTAATGGTTAAATTGACACTCAATAATTTAATCATTTAATTTAATAATTATAATATGAAAAATAAAAATTCTCATAAAATTTTAGTAAATAAATGCTTACTTCATGAATACTTTTTTCACAAATTTTTCTGTCACATTTCTATAAAATTTTGGATAAGATCTGCCTAACATATTTGCTACTGTTTTTACATCATGCAATGCAGATTTTAATTCTTCACGAAAATAATTGATCTAAACAAATAAATAAATAATTAAATTTTTACTGGAAAAAATTTGAATTAAAAGAGTATTATTTTATATTTACTTGAGCTGAAATTCTCATAGCCACAATATATATAAATGGAATTTCTAAAATTAGATCATCTTTAACATTTGAAAAAATTGTACTTTCAGTGTTATTCATTTTTTTAAGCAGAATATTTGCTTTATAAAGACATTCAGAAGCCTAAAATAAAACATATAAAGAAAAAAAAATTATTTATAAAAATGAAAAAATTATTTTAAAGTTTACTGATTATTAAATAAATTTAAGATGTTTTTTATATTTAATATAAATATGAAAATAAAGAACTTTTGGCAAATTTAAATTATTAAATGTCAAAATGATATTATTTTGACCTATATATAAATACAGGCAATCTTTGAGCATGTAGATCCGTATTTAAATAGGATTATTTTTTAGGTAACAAGTTGAACTTGAACCTGGACCTCCTCCAAAAAAATAGGCAGTATAGGATTTAGAATTGAATTTGAAGCTTCCAAGATGGTAAGCAACTATTTTACCTTATGACTTATGTGCTTATTCTTTAACATAGCTATTTTTGGTATTATTGTGAATAATAGTACTGTATTGGATAACATATGTACCAATATATATATATATTTTGATTTACATAGGGTTTCATGGAACAATCCACCTATGTAACTCAGGGACTGTCTGTATATAGTTAGACCTAAATTTTATGAGAAAAAGTCTATATAAAATATACATAATAATCTAAACTGCATGTCAAATTTTAACCCTCTTGAGATACACAACAGAAATTTTAAACCAAAATAATTTTAGATAAATTATACAGAATATTGATTATAATTCCCTTGAAGTTTGGATTGTATGTTTGTATTGTAAAATATACATAATCATCAATTATGAATTCAATAATCAGTTATTTCAGAATTAGAAATTTAGGAAGAAAAATTATTCTATAACATCAAAAATAAACTTTCTGATTATTTTAAATGCATTTATAATTTTTAAATATAATATATACTTTATCTATTCTAAGTTGATTAAAATTGGAATGATTAAGGTTTTATACAGGGTGTGTCAATAAAATGTACTAACACTTTGACTGTCGCTAACATGTTGCCTTTTGTATTTTTGCAGGTGTAATTAATGTCACAGCATGGCAGGAAATAAACTTAGCTTGGAAGAGAGGAAGTTTGTCCTGAAATGTTATTGGAAGACCGAAAATGCCACGGAAGTTCAAAGACGGTTCAGAAGGGAGTTCGAGAAACTGCCACCAACACACTGGACCATTGCTCGCATCTGAGATAAATTTGAAGCAGATGGAACCGTTCACAATGTCAACAAGAAATGTTCTTTACAACCACAGACATCCACGCGCCCTGGAAAAGAAGAGCAGGTGCAGGAAACACTCCTTCTATCCCCACAGAAATTTCTTCAACAAACTGCTTGGGAGACCCACATCTCAAAAGATAGCATCCATTGCATCATGAGGCATCTGCGCTGGAAATGCTACATTCTAACACTAATCCATGCTCTCAACGAAGACGATCCTGACTGGAGAGTTTAGTTCTGTGAATGGTACCTGGCAAAATGTGCAGAAGATGCAGGGTTTCCACACAAAATTGTGTGGAGCAATGAGGCCTCCTGTAAATTAAATGGCTCCATTAATCTCCATAATTGCACGTACTGGGGTCCTGTAAATCCTCATGTAACAGTTGAATACCATTTAAACTTACCAGGGGTAACAATGTGGTGTGGGATATCCGCATTGGGCATCATAGAACCATTTTTTTAATTGAACTGTCACTGGTGAGAGTTACCTCACCTTGCTGCAGGAGTTTGTTGGTCCACACATTGCAGAGATGTTTGGTGATGACGACGAGATTTACTTTCAGCAAGATGGAGCACCTCCCCACTACCATCGCGATGTATGAGTTCACCTCGATGCAGCTTATCCACACAGATGGATTGGACAAAGGGGTAGCATTGAATACCCTGCGCGTTCCCCAGACCTCACGCCCATGGACTTCTTTTTGTGGGGATACCTCAAGGACAGAGTTTATTGCACCAAACCAAGAACAACTGATGCATTGAAATTGGAAATTGAAAGACAATGTCGCGATATTCCAAATGACCTGTTTCGTGACGTTTGCGAATCCCTTGGTTCGCGTTATCAGCATTGTCTGGACAATGATGGTCATCAATTTGAACATTTGCGAACATGATTCTTCAATTACATTTGTCTTCTGTACTTGAAGCCTTTCAACTTCTCTCTATGTTCATAAATCATGTTTTTCTCATCATTCGAAGTGTTAGTACATTTTTTTGAGACACCCTGTATATTGTGAAATAATTTTTATATGCAGTATTTAAATTAACATAATTTTATTAAGCATATAAATTTCTGATTAACAAATAAAAAAGCTTTGTTTTTGAAATTTATTGATGATGGATAATGATAAGAAAACAGTCTAATAAAAAATTAGCTTCTGTAGCCATTCTTAATCATTACATATTATCTAATTTTAAGTACAAAAGCCTTTTCTATAGTTTATTTAATTTGGTATAGCTATTGTTTCTAGAACATTTTATTTTTGCAACTATTTTTTTAATATACAGGTGGTCCTAGACTTACAATCATTCATACTAGTGCCACATTTATACTTTTGGAGGCTCTAGGCGCAATATCATTATGAGGCCTCAAAAGAAGTCTATTTCAGTAAATCAAATTTATATGCATTTTTTAATTGAAAATAAAAGTTGACAATTATATAAAAATTATTTTAATAAAATAAAAATAACGCAACAAATGGCATATATATTTGCATTAAGAAGTATAAAAATAAATTGGTTGAAATTTAAATTAAAAAAAAAAAGCCAAAGCTTTATCACACGGCCATCTGATCGACTCCAGTATTGGTTGTGATACAGAACAACATCCTAAAAAACAAAAAAAAATGTTTGAAGGCTAACTAATGATTTGAAAATTGTCAGAAGTCTTATGAATTAACTTTCAGTTACAGCCATGCCTAATAACAACAAATAACATTCTGATAGAAATTTAAAATAGAAAACTAAGTAATAGCAATAAGTTAAAGAAACATCCCACAATTCTATTTCTATTCCTACTCTTCTATGGTTGTGTGAAATTTATCCTAATGGCTTCTTCACTCGATGGTGATACATTCACATACATGAATTTTATGCAATACAGCAGACCCTGTTTGTTCTTTCCTTAGTTTTATATTCTATATATTTCAAATGAAGGTGGGAAGCCTCACAAATTTTTCGGCTGCCTGTAATTTTTATATTATGAATTTAATATTTAAGAATAAGTATTTAATTTTGCAACTATGTTGTTTTTTATATTGTTGTTTGTGAGGATTAAAGTTTTAAAATGTGGCCCCATAGAGTAAGGCCCCAGCTTGCGCCTAAAGGTAAATGCAGTCCTGATTCATACTTATGACTGATACAATAAAAAAATTCTGTGATTGGTTAAATGCAATTCCAGAGTTTGAGCCCTGAACCAAATGGTATAATATACAGAAATCATCCTTTTTTGTGTCTGGTTCTTGTAGTTTTTTTGTGTTTGTTATGTTTACTAAGATAATGTATAGTGTCCTAGTAAACATTAGTACTGAGAAATCCATAAATTAGTAATAGCAATAAGTTAAAGAAACATCCCACAATTCTATTTCTATTCCTACTCTTCTACGGTTGTGTGAAATTTATCCTAATGGCTTCTTCACTCGATGGTGATACGTTCACATACATGAATTTTATGCAATACAGCAGACCCTGTTTGTTCTTTCCTTAGTTTTATATTCTATATATTTCAAATGAAGGTGGGAAGCCTCACAAATTTTTCGGCTGCCTGTAATTTTTATATTATGAATTTAATATTTAAGAATAAGTATTTAATTTTGCAACTATGTTGTTTTTTATATTGTTGTTTGTGAGGATTAAAGTTTTAAAATGTGGCCCCATAGAGTAAGGCCCCAGCTTGCGCCTAAAGGTAAATGCAGTCCTGATTCATACTTATGACTGATACAATAAAAAAATTCTGTGATTGGTTAAATGCAATTCCAGAGTTTGAGCCCTGAACCAAATGGTATAATATACAGAAATCATCCTTTTTTGTGTCTGGTTCTTGTAGTTTTTTTGTGTTTGTTATGTTTACTAAGATAATGTATAGTGTCCTAGTAAACATTAGTACTGAGAAATCCATAAATTTTGGACATTTTGATATCTGACTGTTTCAACTTAGCTCAGTTTGAATACTATCATGTCATAAGTTGAGGACCATATATGCATAATTATTATATATTTTGATATAACTTTTATTATATCAAATGAATTTAAAATAATTTTCATTTTATTGTAACTATAATAAAAATAGAAAAAAATAAAATCAACTTAAAAACATCAGGCTGCTTATTTCAAAGATTTATCTAACAAGCAAGAACCAAACTATTTTAAATATTTTGAAATTTGCAGATAAATTTTATTTATTTATACCTAATTCCAGTCATTTATTATATATAAATAAATCTGGTATCGATTATTTGTCAAATTTATTTTTATAATCATAAATTAAATGAAAAATTAATGCAATAATTTAATATAATAATTTTATTAAAAATCTTAACTTCAATTACTGTTTTCATTCAAAAATAAAAAAATTTGATAAAATTATTTTTAAAGTAAAATATTCTCATTTTGATATTTAATAAAATATCAAACATGATCTATCTAACATATTAATAAAATATCTATATTTTGATCTTATTTTAAATAAGTTTTGTTCATAAAACATTCAACACAACTTTTTTATATTTCATAAAATTGAAAATTAAAAAAAAAAAAATTTTAGGAAATCTTCACAAACAAAGTAAATAATATTCAGTTTCTAATAATAATCTTTCACATTCTGTTAAGATATATTTGTTTACAAAATTTTGAATTTATGCCAATTATTTATCTTTTTAAAAATTATTACAGTCAAACTATTTTTAAAAGAAGTTATTTAAATTTTCAAAATAAACATATCTATATAACTTAATAAATTTTCTTCCAACATTATTTAAATAATAGAATAATAATAATATTTGAATGGAAATATCATAGTCTTTAATGTTTTCAATTATTTATTATTTGTTTTAATTAATTTATATGAAATCTATGAACACATTAAAATAAAGAATATATTAAGTTTCTCTATACATTATTATGTACTTCTGTAGCAAACGATGTAACATCGATTTATTTTGTTACAGTAAATGATTTTGAATCCACTAAAATCATGCAGTTTCTCAAACTAAAATGTTAATTTTTCTATAATTAAGCAATTTACATTAAAAACTTTTTTCATCTATTTTCAAGTCCTAAATAAAATAGAACAGAAATAAATCAAATTTCATGTTTTCGATGGCTTATTTTATATTAACATATGAAAAATTTAGATTTTTAAATTATTTTAAATACTAGATTATACAAACTATTAACTGAAGCATTAATATCCTGTATTGACATTCAGATGTTGCCATCAACACCAATATGATATAACAGCAGGTAGTCAGAACGTTATTTTTACTATGGCTGCTTTAATAAATTTGAATATTTTCTGAATTGATAACATTGTAATATTGGAAACACAGTTTTGACTGCTTTTTATTAATTCAGAAAAATATCCAGAGAGACCAACAGTATACAGTAATTTGTAATTCTATGGGTTCCTTGATCTATATTATGGCTTAGCTTCTATCAGCACACACTTTTATCATTTTAAAAGTATTCTAACAATATCATATTCTCTCTCATAATTTATTAATGCTTTAGTTAATTATATTATTTTTATAAACATCTTTTGAGATAAAAACAATCTCGAATCATTCAAAATAATTTTTTACTACTTATATAATCACATTTTATAATCAAAAATATTCATACAAAACATTTTTTAGTTTTCAATTATTTGCATTTTTTCTTCTCTGTTCTGTACTATTTTAATAATATAATTAAAATCACAAAGCATCTTATTTAATTTCAGAAAACAAAAATAGTTTTTATAATTATTTTTTCTCTAATTTAATTCCAATACTTATAACATATTTAGAATTTTTGATAATTCATAAAACTTAATAAAACATAATTTCAAATATAATTTAGCAAATAGACAATAGGAAGAGTTGTTCAATCAGAGAGACAATTATAGTAATGAATAACAACATATAAAGGTAATATAGTGCCCAAATTCATAAAATTGCTTATAGAAGACATAATAATATTTATTCAATTTAATTAAATCCAGAAATAATCAGACAATTATTAAAATAGTATTTATTTTATGAAAAAGTTAATTACAAATATAAATTTAGACAATTGCAGAATAAAAAAATATTTTTTTTTATAGTATAAAGAGGATATTCACTAATTTAAGTTTTTATTTAAGAAAAATAAATAAAGCCAATGATATTATTATAAATCAAGTTTTGTAATTAAGTAAACTGTTTAAAATTAGTATTATTCCTACAAGAAATTTCATAACATTAGTGTTGTTATTTTGTTCTAAACGAAAAATATTAATAATTACAAAATCAATGAAAGAAAAATATACACTATTATACTGTACACACACACACACACAAACACACACACACACACACACACACACACAAACACACACACACAAACACACATGCAATGGCTATCAGGGCTATCAGAGGGACAAAAGGGGCAGCCGCCCCAAGCCTTAATTTATAACTCAATATGTTAGAAAAAAAACATTTTTATAATTTTATTTACTGTTTGAGTTTCAGTGTTTATCAAAATCTGAAATTCTCTATCAATGTTTTTGCTTTTCTTGAACTCTTATTACTGTACATTTGTTAATTTTGTCATTTTTTTAAGGGCCTCAAAAATATTAGCTACCCCAGGCCTCACATTTTCTCTGAAAGTCCCTATACATATGTATACATGTGTGCGTTTTATATAAAATTAAAAAACATACGAACACCAGATACCAATATGTTATCTTATACTCTTAACTTAATGATATCAATATCTTTACTGAAGGAAAACGTCTGATGATAGAATTACATAGAATCGGTTAACATTTATTATTGAATACAGAAAATTCGATAAGGTTATTTTTCCATCATAAAAACTATCAGGCAATCCTAAATCGGTTAAGAAAACGGAGAAGTGGAAACTAAACCAAGCGGAAATATGCGTTTGATTAAGATTCCGTTAGTTCGGTAACATCTGAACTAATTCTCCATCAACCGTATGGAAACTTTAAAAAAAAATAAAAAAAATAATCACCACACGCGGCAAACTGTAATGGAAATTTAATAAACTAGGATGAGATGAACATATTTTCCACTGAAAATCACACGTCATTTATTAAAACGCCTAATCATTTTTTTCGTGTTTAATAATAATAAAACCTGGTAATTTAAAAATAATAATTAAGACATTAACAAAATATTTAACGTGCAAAATAAATATTTGCACCTGTTATTATTTTTAAAAATAGTACAGTATTTTTAAAATGCACGCTATAATCATAAAAAACAGCAAAACATTTTCCGAACGGCACACACGAATCCGCTCACGTCACGTGACTGCTTATCGGTTACAAATCCGGAATATTCCATTATTCCATCCGCGGTACACGTCGACAGGAAAATATCCCCGACTTACCTGCCTACGGTTATTTTTTCCCGATATCACCTACGTTTCGTTACGGGCGATAATTAATAATTAACCTATACCATCCATGTAAACGCTAGCTGGGTGCGAGGTAAAACAACATCGGACGACGACGACGACACATGAGCACTCTACGTACTCCAATCCCGTAATGATACTTCTCATCCTACAGAGACATACCAGTGTTGCCTTGGCAACGCCTTCCAAGCTTGATTGTCGGCTGTCTCACCCTATCAGCATCCGGGTATAGATGATGCGGTTGAATTTTGATTGGAAAGACACTCCACTAAATTTTTTTTTTCCGAAAGTTATCGCCGCCGAGAGTGAAATTTTAGAAGAGCTAACACCCCTCGTGGTGACTGGCACAATTACGTAAACCAGAAATAGGAGCCATGCATCTTAGAGAGTGTTTGGTTTCATATTTTCCTAGACGTGTTTCGCAAATATTTATTCCTACAAATAAATTTGTTACTGAGAGTAAACTGTTTACATCACATGGATAACTATCACTTTAATCGACCCAAACATTTTTGGCTAAATGGTAGATTATTTGCTGGTGGAAGACGTGTCGCGTCGCATCTGGCAGCGCGGCGTCGCCTATACAGCAGGCTTTTTTTTTAATGAATATATACAGGGTGAAGAAAAACTTCGTCGTAATATTTTGTATACCGATAGGGGACCTCGAAGCAAGGCGAAAATGTCTAATAAACATGTGGTCTAAATGGCACCGTTTTCGAGTTAACTCTTTAAACCTAGCCAATCACCATCTAGTTTACAAAGCGTTACGACGCGTCGCGTTGCCACTAAGTATCGCATTGCACCGCTCGCCTTCTTACTAACCAGTTAGTCAGTAGGAAAGCGATATAATGCGAGGCGTCGTGACGGTCACACACACACACACACACACACACACACACACACACACACAAACAAACACACACAAACACACAAACAAACACACACAAACAAACACACACACACAGAGAGAGAGAGACAGCTATGTTGGAATCGGTTTATAATGTAGGCATGACGATCTCTGATATTTTCAATAAAGTTACCGCGATCTTCGATGGTTAATAAATCTATATTTGATAATATATGAGTAAATATCGATGATTATTATACATTTATCTGATTCAGACGGTTTGTGCTTCCAACGATCGTTTATGTGATGGATGCATTTCCTATTTCGTTAATTGAACTGAAATTTCTTTTGCACGTTTTATTTTGATTTCATTCTCTTATATCTGGTCTTATTATTTGAATATCTTGTATACTTTGAATTACGATTTTGATTCTAGTAATTCCGACTATTATTGCTATTTCCAATCGTCATAGTAATGATTTGTTTCATTAAACTGATAATGAAAAGTTTATTTTTAACATCAATTGTAAACATATCTGGATTTCACAGAGGTTATAAAAAGTGAGAAAAATTATGAATATAGTAACAACTTGTATTTTTCACGTATTAAAGAAAAAGGATTTTTTTATTATAATAAAATATAAAAACAAAATTACAGTCCGGAATATATTATACTCATAGATTGTTGATTATATTGCATGGAATCTTCCATTTTAGATCGCATCGTATTGACATTTTCGGAATGGTGGAAATTTTAGATTATAGCGGGATAGGTAGTAAAACTGATTGTACATTATAGCGAAAATACATTAAACGAGTGTGCGTTAAGCAGGTATACATGTAGTTCTTTATTTACTGCAATTTGAAATGAGACATGTCTTAAGAAATTACAGAAATGTATAAAAATTTCATGTACTATTTATAATTTGCAGTAATTTATATCAAAGTTAAGCAAGTCTGAATTTAACTCTTGTTTAGATATTTTATTCTTACCTTGCAATGATTTATCTCTCAAACTTTTTACGGATTAAAATTTGAAATATTTTTATGGAGGCTTGCAGTGTATTTTCTTTCACAATTCTATCACTGAAGCAGCAGAAATATTATAAAAAATTTTAAATTGTATCTATACTTTGTTTTCCTTTACTGCTTTTGATTAGCTACTGTATCTATTATTAAATATAGAAATGTTTATATTAAATATTATTCGTATTTTCACAGAGAAACATTTGAAAATATGAAATTTTACATTTATATTTCAAGAACTAAATTTCATATTAACTATTGAGATGAACTAAATTTCATATTTTTAAAACCAAGAAAGTTAATTGTAAATGCTAATTAGTCTACAATATATATGATAAATTTTTATATGGAAGTTGTATACAGACATACCTCACAATTATGGCAATTATATTCCAAACCATTAATATAAAGTGAATTTCACTGTAAAGCAATCAAAGCCTTTTTCATTTGTTACTGTACATAAAAACATATTTACACTATCATTCATTAAGTGCCAATATACTAGGCTTAAAAAATTGGTCAGATTACTGCATGGTAAAGCATTCACCCACCATCTTACAGGATTCAAATTCAGTTCTGGGTCTCATACCTGCAGTTTTTCAGGATTGTAAATGCCATATGAGCAAAGTACTGTAAAGCAAAGTATGCCTGTACATAAAAGTATTATATAAATATCTTACCTTCAGATGGTTCTGTTGGAATAGACCATCGTCTACCAAAACCAATATTACTGGTTCCACCTCTAAGACCACCTCTTGTTTCAACTATATCACCAACATTTGATAACTGTCCAGTTCTGAAAGCAACAGGTGCTGAACCACGTCGTCTCAACATACTTCCTGAAGAGAGACTATTGACAGAACCTTTCCAAAACATTGAAGAATCAAAATCATGTCTTTGAGGTTGAGATCTTTCAGCAGATAAACTTCGACTAATATGTGAGCACCATGAAGTGATATGCGGTTCAAACTGACTGATATTTGGCTTTTGGTGGACAGAAAATGCTGATGGAGATACATTTATTTCATTTTTGAGCATGTCACTTTCAGATTTTAAACGAATTAGTTTCCTTGGTTTGTCATTTGAAGATAAATATTTTTCATTTATAAGTGATGTGGATTCTGAGCTAGAATGTTGCATGACATTAATAACTTTTGTTTCTAGGCAGTCTTTAATGCAGGAAAGAGCAAGAGGTTCTAATGCACTTGAGGAAAATGATGATCTTACTGATTGTCTCTCAACTGTAGATATTGGAGAAACATCATTTATAGATCCAATTCTGGATGACTCTGAACTACAACACCCATTTGTACAATTAGATTCTGAATCTGATTCTTTTTTAGAATCTGAACATGTAGTTTCTGGCATATCACTTTGAGCTTTATCTTCTGCTTCTGGAGAAACTTCTGGTTTAATTTTTGAACTAGTTATTGGCATCATATAAGGTGGATAAGAAACTGGTTGATGAACCAATCTCCTTTCTACCTCAGCAGCAATATCCATTTTTCTCAGCAAAGACATTCGAGTACTTCTAGAGAGTGACATAATAGTTGCTTTTGGCTGAAGATGTTCTGCTGATAAAGTACGTAATGATATATTTGGTGAGCGATGCAAAGGAAATGATGAAAATCCTTCACTTTCTGGAGTTACTGTTAGAGGATGAATGACACGTGGAAAACTCTGTCTCCTGATTGTTGTCCTTGGTAACATTTTAGGAACACTAAGTGGCATACTATGTCTCCTTCCCCAGGAAGAATTTAAACTGTCTTCATCTCCAGACAAGAAAGATTCATCAGTATTTGGACCCAAATGTTCATTTACTTCATCTAATTCTTCTTCATCAGCTGTACTACATCCTTCTGGTTCAATGATAGGCTTAATTTTTAATTTTTCTTCTCTTTCAACAACAATTCTCCATTCATTATGATTATAACTGAGATTATCAAGAAGTTGCTGTGATAAAGATGTTTCCAAAAATCGATGCCATATCTCAAATAATGGTGTAACAACAAATTTGAAAAAGTCTAAAAAACATATTAAAAGTTATGAAAAAAATAATTGGATAATCATGTATAATTTTCTTAAAATAATGTAAATAAAATATTATTATTAATTAATATATAGTATTCTATAAAATGTATTGAAAGAATTATTGATTTCTTATAAAATAAAAAATTTATCCAAGCAATTTATAAATATATATTGTATATATATAGGTAATTCTTGATTTACAATTTTTTTTCAAATATGTGAATTTTAATGAAAATATGAACATTAATTGCAAAAAATAAATGCTAAACATTCATAAATAGGTATTTCAAACAACAGAAGTATTAATATATAGATAAATTCTATTTCTGGATTGTGCCTAAAGTAGTAGTTCATCTATATTAAAGATCATCTACTTATCTGTCAGTAATGATGAAAAATAAAAATTCTTTTAGTATTTATATGAAATAAATAATTTCTTTATTATTATAATTTGCTTGATTTGAAAGTGATGCTTTCACTTCTTTATATAAATCATTGTATAATCATAAACTATTGATTTTATTGGCCTTTTACTTAATTTTATTATGGTCAAATTGCATTACTGAGAATAGAACTCCAATTTTAATATGTCTATGGAAAATTGATTCTTGATTTATGAATTTTTACTTTATGAGCAAACATCAGAAACAAATTAATTTAAAAAAGTCAAAAATTACCTGTATATATAGAAATAAAACTTTAATAATACATTATTTGACTTCAGAAATCTTATATAATGATTCCGCTTAATTGGGACACGTCGGGCCAAGCCATTTTGTCCCAATTACCGTAAGTACCCTACACGACGCTCTTCCGATCTCCATTTTGGCCCAATTAAGCGGCTGCCCCGGCAACATTAAGTAACCTAAGAATCCTTCTCTACAGATCAGGACACGTTGGGACTAAGCCATTTTGGTCCAGCTGTCATCATAATAAATTCTAAAATAAAATATGTAATTTGTAGGTAAATAAATAATGTAGGAAAACAAAAGTAGTAATAAATTCTAAAATAAAATATGTAATTCGTAGGTAAACTAAATGGGTAAAAAAATAATAATTAGGTACCTATTTTAATGATTTATTAAAATAGGTACAAAAATAATAATTAGGTACCTATTTTAATGATTTATTAAAATAGGTACCTACCGGTAATTATTAGTTTTTTACCAATCATCTGGATTGCAGAGTTGCTAGAACCGTTAGGTTTAATATATAATTCGTAGTATCGACATTCATTCTAAATTGCGACTTTGCAGGGTCACTGTTGCCCGGCAGAGTTGCTAGAACCGTTAGGTTTAATATATAATTCGTAGTATCGACATTCGTTCTAAATTGCGACTTTGCAGGGTCACTGTTGCCCACAAGAAATTTTTAATTAATTTTAGTTTGTTGAAACTCCTCTCACACGAAGTAACTGATACACAAATTGTCATAAATAACTGTAGTGTAACCATAAGATTTGAAAGAGATTCTGTAAAATCCCATTCCACGATGAATTTCAAAAAGTCTAGAGACACCTAATTTGAAACTGTAACATTGGCCGCTTTTAAATGGCTTCTCAACCTTGGTATCGCTACAAGTAGTTCTGTTTCTGTGACCTCATCATAAAAACCTGTAAATTTTGATACAGCTAATTTCAACTCTTCAATGTTCGCCAAAAGCAAAGTATTTGTCTGCACAACCTCGAACAATGAAGCTACATCTTGAACGGACTTCGATCTAGTTCGGAGTTCAATACTGAATCGGTCAAGACATTCCAACATATCCTTTTGAAGTTCAGCTCTCAGTGTGAGTCCTGCTGCATCAGTGGCCAACTCACCAGAAATTTGTTTTTTACGACGAATTCATTTTTATATTGGAATGTTGTAGTCCTCTGATTTTTTTTGTTAAGTTTTTATTTTTTTCACAGTCGGGTGTCACCCCCAAACGGGTCACACCCGGTGCAGGCCATCGCCCCCACCTAGCTACGCCACTGATATGGAGACTGCTGACTGAACATCCCTACTTTTGTGTGACACTTACTTTGAAATAAAGCTATTTTTTGTCTTAACCCTGTTTTTCCATTAGTTTCCAAGATAGATAGCTTTTGGGGACACCCTGTACATATACTAGGCACTTGAATATTTTATATACACTGCCTCCAAAAGTTAAGCAAGTGTATAAAAATTGGATAGAAATGATAGTGTGGTCGATCAATTTATTTCAAAATGCAGACAGGTATGATGTGAACAATACTCTCAAAACAACAAATCAATAATTGCATTTGTAACAATGGAAAAAAGATTACAAAATTTTTCATGTCATGACTTGTGATCGGGTGCACACAAACAATACAGAATAGGTACTCCTGAGACATGAATGCATGTTTGACAACAATAGTTCATGTCTTCAATGATGTTCAAGTTTTTCTGAAAATAATAATTGCCACTCTTCTTCAAGAGCAGCTGACAATTCTTGGAATGTGCTGGGAGGATTTTCTTGGAATTTGGTGATGAGCAGCTATAGCTCTTCAGAGAGCATCCCCCAAATGCTCTGTAGGATTAAGGAAAGAGGAGCATGCTCCTTACCTTAATCTTATAGAATTAAGTTCCTAAGGTATTATAGGGGGCACATTTTTTTGTATATCTTATTTCAAGAGGTACTCATCCACTAGTTATATCTATTTGGGCAGAAATTATCCATTAGAGGAAAATATGGACCTTACAGCACCTGCATAAGGTCTGAAATTGGAACTTGAAATTGAACTTCATCCTGATATCTCATTCTGTCACACTGCCACCTGCAAATGCACAGTGGTTGGTGTGTCCACCCACAAAAAATAGCCTTACATCCAGCCATTATCACATCTCCACCACAAAAAGCATAGCACTTAATGATCTCTACCTGATCTCAGCTTCTCTCCACACCCTCAATTGTCTGTTGTCTGATTCCAGGGAAAATCAAGACTCATCTGTAAATAGGACATTCTCCATGCTCAACATTCCACTGTAATCAGTTACACTTGTGCCTAACCTGCAATGGCACACACATTACTAATCATTGTGCATAGAGGCCTTGTTTATGAAACCTTCAATGCACAGAATTTGTTGATACAGTCCTCTCTATGACTGCAGTAAGGCATGCATGTAGAATAGATACTGTTGCTTGACAGTTACATCTCACCAGTAAACACAAATAGCGATCATTGGAAGGAGATATCCCTCTAGGACTGCCTGAAACAGGTCTTCTAATGACTGTCCATGTACTTTGGAACCATGTCCATAACCGTGAGATTAAAGAATTAACGCCAATGCAGCATGTCACTTCCACAATGGATGACAAGTTGTTGATAGCCCATTGCAAATAGCTTGTCATTATATTGCATCATCCAAAGGTCTTCTTCCACAATGGATGACAAGTTGTTGATAGCCCATTGCAAATAGCTTGTCATTATATTGCATTATATCTGTGGCATAATGATGAAATGTCTATCTCCAATTTTCTTTGAACTTTTCTCAACTGCAATGGTAACCAATAAAAGAAAACAGTTTTTATCCTGCTCTTCCTTTTGCATTTTTCAGAATAGCTCAATCATTATATTGTCAACTTTTCAATATTTTCTATATTCTGATGCACACCACACACTTTCAGAGAAAAATACTCATTGGTTGTAGCTAATTGCAAATTTGCATTTCATGGTTAACTTTTGGAGGGCAGTATATAATTTATTTCATTTTTTCTTTCTATAAAATATCTCATAAATCACATATCTCAAGATATTCAAATTTCAGGGATCATTCAAACTGATACACTAACATAATTTCTATTTTCAAATATTATGGCTTTACTGATTCTATTTTTGATAATAAATCAACCTTTCTCATATATCCTGTCCTAATTTACCAGATTAAAAACTCTCTCTTCAATTTTCAAGATTTTTGAAAGATGAATCAAAATCTTAAAAATTTGCCCCATGTTTCAAATTCTTCATATCGTTCTTGTTATAAACACTTAATTTCTCCAGATACTCTACAACCATATATACTAATTAACCTTAAATACTCTCATCTTTCTCCTATTGCATAACTTAGATTAAACAAATATACATAGTACTTCATTGAAAGAAAAAAAATCTTACTTCTTTGGAGAATATATAAATTTAATAATAATATTCTATTTGAAAAAGTGCAATGTAGTATATCATAAATGATTAAAAATTAAATTTTTTGAAAAGTGGCCTACTAAATCTTCTAATTCATCTAGAAATAAAATGCATACCCATCAAATCTTTTACATCATTTTATTTTTCTATATTTTGAAAAAATACAGGGTGTCCGAAAAGCATCCCTACACTTTTAGAAAATCACCAAAAAGATACAAAGAAGGATGTGCACCTACAATTCTTTGCAATCAACAAAAAGTATCAAAGTTTTTTTTTTTTTTTAATGAAGTGGACACTATATGGCACCCTTGATGGCACCAAATATAGGTCTCTTCTCAAAGTGGCTTCACTGCAGCAAATGGCACAAGTTATAGTGTGATTCATCGAATTAAAATCTGCAACGAAGGTACAACGTAAATTTTGGTCTGTATATGATCGAAATCCGCTTTCAAGACCAACAATTTATTACATTAATAAGAAATGATCAGGGATCATTTCTTATTAATGAAATGATAAGTTACTAACTTTGACATTTCTAAGTGATCTCATTAAAAAATACTATTTGAAACTAAAAATTCTAAAAATTTTATATCTAATGTTTTTTGTCACCAATAATATAATCAAAAGATTTATCAACACAAGCTGTACAGGTAATCTCTATCTTGAATAAGATCTATAGTCATGGAGCAAGTCAAATTTATGTAGTTATATAACTATTATGGTAAAATTAAAGAGCATTATTCCTTATGTATATAAAAAATATCTTAGAATGCAGAATATAACATGATATAATAAATTCACACATACAGTTAGCATCATATTATGATAACTGTCATGACAATTTTATAAAAGGAATACAAGGAAGACCAAGAACGACATAAACATAGAATATTAATCCTGAAAATTCAGATCCATATGTAAATATTTTAATAGTATTTTAAGCCAAATAAATTACTATTTTAACTCCTATATAATGGACTGCTCTGGCAATGATCTTTGGCTAACTTGTTCTAATGGTTATAATATTTAACATTTGTAAATGATGAGGGCTGAATCAAGCTGAAAGTGCTATTATATAAACTGTGTAATGAGTAAAAAACAGCATTTTATCTCCTGTTCCAAGACTGATTGATTAATTTTATAGATACTTGTATGATTGTTAAAAAATATAGCAGCCTCTCAATTAACATGAGTTTAATTCTCTAGTTCTATTTGCACCATCTGAAATTGATTGCAATGCAATCAAAAAGCATTATGGAAATAGTTTGCAGATTCTATATATAGTCCACCCAACCAAAGAAGACTCTTGGGCATACTATTTAAGTTGTATTTAGGGGTGATGAACAGTAAGATGGGATAAAGAACTTGTGATCACTAATCATTTCTTGTTAATTTATTGGAAAAAGTATTTTAGCCCATGTTACTGCTTACCATCCTTAAATACAAACAAAATAGAACATACTCATGAATCTTCTTTTGTTGGAGGGACTATAAATGCATTTTTAATTTATATTCTATACAGAAAATAATTCACTAATTCAATCACATTTTATTATTTTTATATTGTCCCTAATCAGCAATGAAAAACAAAGTATTATTTATTTAAAATAAATATTTAAACAAAATATAAAGCTATTTTTAATTATGAAAAGGCAAAATTTTACTTTACCTGTCAAAATGCAATAAAACAATTGGATATATGAATGCTTATTGAATATTTATAATGTTTAAGCTTAGAATTTTCTTAAATTATTACATATCTTTAATCACTATTAAATCGATACAGTTATTGTGAATACATCATCATCATCAATTTCTTATTTTAAGCAGTAAAAGCAAAATATTGGCCAAAACTGAATGAAAATAAATGCTTAAAACAATTCAATTAAAAAATTATTTTAAAATATCAATTAATTCAAGATTTTTAAAAGACATTAACTAATATTTTTAAAAAATGCTTGAATAATGTTTTAAAAATTTTGGAGTTCACCCAAAATATGAAACTATATAAAGTTAATACATAATTTTTCAAATATCTCATTAAAATTTTTCTTGACATGCTGCTTCGTCTCAAATCTAAAAAAAAATTCGTACTTTTGATAAAATCTTAATAAAAGATAAATTTATTATTGATTTAATGGAGAATATTTTTTTTTTAAATTATTGTTTTATATTTTTAAATTCAATTACGTATTGAAAATAAGGAGAAAAAGAAAAAAAAATTCATTTATATTATGGGGGAAATATAGGTATGTCGAAAATATAAATTTAGTTCTGGTCACTTCAGCAGGAAATTGTCTTCTATTGTGTATAACATGAAGCAAAAGCTTATGAAACCAATTTATCTTATATACTTTACAGATCTATATGACGAAATTATTGAATGAATTATGAATCCTAAGTTATTTACCTTTTCACAAAGGGTCTTGACTTGATTTTCTGTGAGTTGTTTGCATTCATTCAGTTGCTCAATCCAACTATCTAATTCTTTTAATGCAGATTTGTCTTCCATTATTTTGATATATATACACTTTTTATTTAAACTGATTTATATATACATTCGTAATTCAATCTTCTTTTAAATGATGATTACCACACAGATTTTAAAATGTTCTTCTTCCTTTCACTAAGAACCGGTAATTTCCGAATAAGCAAAATGGCTGTGCACCTATGACGTCATCGGTAATTTTTATCTTTAGAATTTTTTTTATGATAGCATAACATTTAATTGATTTTTTAAAAGAATTGATAACTTAGTTATTTTTATGAATTAAATATTTTGTTTTCAATTAGATTTAAGTTTAATTTTTTTTTATATTTTAAACCTTTGTCAAATATCGTCAACTTAGACGTTTTAACTATCGATTAATTTTCCAAATGTAATGGCTTCATAAGACTTCGATATTAATTTGAATTATTGAATCTTCTTAATTTTTATTTATCGTGAGTGAAAGTATAATTTTTATAAAATTTAAATAATAATATTTGAATAAAATCGCTGCTAAATTTAATAGAAATCATTCATAATTGTAAATATTGAAATGTAAATACAGTACTGTATTACATTTTCAGAAATGGGAATACTTTTACAATCTGTCAGTTCCTACAATTTAAAAAATTTAATAAACGAAAATAAATTAGTTTTGATAAGTTTATTACTGGTATTTGCAATATCGCAATAATAACATATTCAAAAATTCCTAGCGAATGGATGACTTTAAAGATTTCATTTTTAACTTTGAATAGCTTCATTATAGTTCTATTCCTTCAAATTCCTCAATGTGTTCAGTTCATAAGTGAAGTTTTAAATTGGAAATATGTTTAGAAATTGCAATGCATAAGCCATCTGTAAATTATTTTTAAATTAATTTCAATCCTCGGCACAATTACTCAATCTCTATCTCTATTTGTGTTTTTGTTTAACTTATTGGTTACTTTTTAATGAGCTCCTACCAGAAAAGCATTCCTAAACATCAATTTTTATTCTAGGCTTTTAAATAAATTCCTAAAACATACGAAAACTTGAAAAATCATTAATTAAAATGCTATATTTATTATTGATCCACATTAGCTGGTGTTACCCAAACTTTCATTAAGTGTACCGCGAAATTATGAAATACTGTATATGAATTTATGCAACCTATAAATTTTAATAAAGTATATGGCGGCCGGCTGGCCGAGTGGTAACGCGTTGGTGTGCCACGCAAGAGGACCTGGGTGTGGCATCTCCTGAAAAGTTTTTTCGAGGTTCTGGGTCCGGCCCGGCGATCCCCGTCCTTCACCATCCGGCCCGCATCCACGGGTGTAGGTGCAGCACGTGGTTGTTGGAAGTGGTCCCGCCCTTAGTAATTTCCATGATTATTTATGCAACCTATAAATTTTAATAAAGTATATGGCGGCCGGCTGGCCGAGTGGTAACGCATTGGTGTGCCACGCAAGAGGACCTGGGTGTGGCATCTCCTAAAAAGTTTTTTCGAGGTTCTGGGTCCGGCCCGGCGATCCCCATCCTTCACCATCCGGCCCGCCTCCACGGGTGTAGGTGCAGCACGTGGTTGTTGGAAGTGGTCCCGCCCTGAGTAATTTCCATGATTGGAAAGGGGCGTAAAAAAATAAATAAATAAAGTATATGTTAAGAAGTGAATGCGTATTTTTATTGTTGGCTTTAAGATTGTGTTTCCTTATATAAATATTACTAATTTTGATGTTCCGCAAAATTTTTTTTATAATTAAGTATTCCGCAATTCCGAATAAATCTATTGAAATTTTCGTAATGGTCTTCCTAGGAACTAATTTCACATACATTAATTATTTGGATACTTCATAAAAATGCTTTTCTGCTGATTTGTTAAATATTGTCGAATGCAAATATAGAAGAGCACCAGATCAGAATTTATTATTATGCACGTTTTGCATGAATGTATTAACTAAATCAGTTAATACAATTGTGCATCTGTACAAAATGCATTTTAATTAAAACACACAATGTGTTTTAATTAAAATATAGAATTAAACACAATTGCATTCAACAGTAAACGCTTATTACTGACTGACTGATTATTGTGAAGCGGTATTCATCAAAAATCAAGAAACGAAATATTTGGATTCGATTTTAAATTCTTCAGAATTTTCATTTGAAGAATTTAACAGAGATTGTATATACAAATATTCATTTGAATGAATTGGGATCATGATGGCTGAACATTCTATCCCATTTCATATTAACAATTATAAAAAATTGATGCGCTTCAAACCATTAAAATTCAAATGAATTATTACAAAAATCTATAATATAGGGTGCCCAGATCAACATACAGTATACATATAAGTCTAACTAATTATTATAATAACAAATTTGCAAAAATTATATAATTTTCAGCATGCCCATATATCAATCACGAATAAATGCCATGCATTTATCCATTACTTGTTTGGTTACTTTACATACACATATTTTCTAAACTTATAATCGAAAAAATAATTGTCAAAGTTGTCGTTACAAATGAAACTTTTTACACTTATTCATTTGATAATATTACGGAATATATTTAATTAAAAATTATATATATTATACAGTAATCAGAAGTTTTATAAGATTACTGCAATAACTGACTTCTAGAACTACCAAGTTCATGAAATGTATCATCACGTGATACATTTGATCACTTTTTCTTAACAAAAAATTGCAAATTTAACTAATATTAAATGAAAATTTAGAAAGTAATTAAAATCAGATGATTATTATTAACTTTTGTAAACATTTTCAGCGGCGCTGATCTTTACCAGGGAAACAGCTGCCAGATTTTGTCAAAAGATGTGTTGGTGTTGATGATGGCGGATATAGACGAGGTTGCTCGTAGGAGAGAGATCAGAAGACGGAAAATATTAGATAATTCCGAAGCCAGATGGATAAAAATCATAGGTCATGACAAATTAGAACAAAAAGGTTAGTTTGGAATATTCTAAATTGAATATTACTACTACTAATAATAATAATAATAATCTTTGAGGTTTGTTTTTAAAAGATTCAATCATCGATTTCTTTTAAGAATCTTGAATTTCTTAAAATGAATAACTTCCATAATAACTTATTGACTATACTTAATATATTAAAATGCATGTCATATCTAAATCAGTATGTTTGTAAATCTATTAAATATATCTTATGGATTCCTATTTTACCCCCATCTGAAATTACTTAATCTTTTTGAAATGATCATTTTGTCACAGGCTCTTATTGTGTAGATAATAATAGAGTAATGAAAGATATGAAATGTTACAAAGGTAGATGATGAAAATTTCTTTCTAACTAAATTTTTTGAAATTTTAACTTAGAAAATTGAAATGCTATGTCTTCGCGCCATATTTGTTACCCGGTTTGAGATTAGACCTTATAATTTATTAACAAACGGCGCTAATTGTAAAATAAATTTTCTTGTTCAATAAACTTTAATTTCGCGTCTAAGATGATTTAAATCTAGAAATGATTTCTGAAAATATATTATTTCCAGATCTATCAACAAACTATTTTTATGATATCATAACAAAAATTATTTAAAATGATACACACAAAGATAATTCAAGTTAAAAATAAAGAAGAAATGGATTATCTTTTTACAGATGTTTTTTTGTTGAACTTTTTTTCATGGCTTAGTTAGGCAATATAGAAGTGGGCATTGTCATTCAACAAAACTATTTTCTACTCAAAAAGTTTTCTTGTCTGCTTGAAATAATCAAATTTAGTACTGTATTAACATTCCAAGTTGACATCATTACCTTACAATTGGCAAAATGATAGATTACTTGCTAGTGAAAGATGTGTTGTGTTGCATCCAGCAGCCCAGTGTCGCCTTTAGCAAGCATTTTTGTGAATATATGCATGCATTCCCAGACCATAATATAGAGATTAACTATCAGGAATCTTTAAACTAATGATTTGTGTTAATCGATCTCTACATTGTGATCTGGGAACATATGTATATATTCATTAAAAAAGTTTGCTATAAGCGACACTGTGCTGCAGGATGCAATATGACATATGTTCTATCAGCAGGTAATTTACCATCTAGCCTTACAATCGTACATTTGTTTCATAAACATTATATAGCACAATTTTACATTATTGCCATATGAACAAAATAATACTGATTGATAGATGACAACAAGTAGAACTTTCCAAAAGGACTGCACTTCTATCAGGTGCAGATATTGAGAAAATGAATGATGAAGTTATAGTATTTTTCCACATGTAATACCTAAACCAGTGCATGCAGCCATTCTGGAAGCTTGTTTTGAAAGCTGAAATAGTTCTGGAATAAATATTTAATACAATGGAATTGCTTATTTACACTTTTAATTATCAGTTGGCAGGAAAGCAAATCTTTAATTTCAATACAGGTATATCCTATTCTCCTATAACATGGCTTCCTACAACATGGTTTCTCTTTTATATGATTTGAAAATTGCAGAAACCTTCATTCAACATGGTACTTCTACAATACAGTTCCTACTTAACACATTTAGAAAATTCCATTTATTCTCCTACAACATGAAACATTTTCATTAACTTTTGTAAATCCATACTAGGAACACACAATAAACACACAAAATGCAATTTCCCTAGTTGGCTTTGAGAGGGATGATATGCAGTCTATTTTTGATTTTGACTTGAAACTGAGTTAATTGGTGGGCATTGAATATTTTGTTCTTGGATAGAAAAAATAAGTTTTTATTCTTCAATATAAGAATGTGAAAGAGAAGAAAAACTTTTCTTATTCATAAATTTTTTTGGGTTAATGTTAAAAAACAGTTGTTGCGGGTTAGATTACAGATTTTGTAAAGAGAGCAGAAGATATACAAACTTGAAATGTGTAAAGAAGTTCAGAAAGTGAAGTTGATATTGTTAAAGAAGAAAACGTTCTCATTTAAACAAAATAGTGGTAAGGAAGATATAATATTAAATGAATGTTATGTAAGTTAAATACATTTTTCTTTTCTTTTGTTTTACTTATACAGATAGGCCTCGATTAGCGCGAATTCGATTAGCGCGACTTAAAAAATTGATACCGTTATTCGGTTAGTGCGAGAAAAGATTCGATTAGTGCGAGTTGTAAACACAGATCAGTCTTACTAACAAAGCTCCTTTTATGATGT
>AYEL01089961.1:0-21363 GCA_000484575.1 Olivierus martensii | reverse complement strand
AAGTGATACATTTGGTCTGACACAATCCAGGATCGTTTTGTTTGTGACTCTTGCACACCATGGTATGCGCATCATACGCCTCCAGCACCATAGTTCGAAAGCATCGATTTTCCTTCTGTCAGCTTTCTTGAGTGTCCAGCTCTCACATGCATACATGAAGATTGGGAAAACGATGGCATTGATCAAACGGATCTTTGTTGTAGTGCTGATATCCTTGCTTTTCCATATCTTCGCCATTCCTTGCATCGCATTGCGGGCATGTTATACAATATAATAATTAACGTGTTTTATACATTAAAATTGAGTACTTAGGTATAAATGCTTTTAATGCAATTGAACCGAATATGCAGATTATAAAGTACTTTGAACTTCATAGATTATTCATTATATTATTTTATATTAAATATATGAGAAATTCATTTATTTTATAAATAAGGAAATTTCAGTTAGCTGATAGAAACAAATGAAAATATTTCATTAAAATGTACAAATATTAATAAAAATATTATATCTGGATCAAAAATCATTATTATTTACAATTTTTATTTATGACTTTCGTTAACTTCATCATTGGTAGGTTACAGAATCCTCTTTATATTTTTTTATTTGATTTATGCATATTTTTTAATACCTTTCCTTGGCAATTATATAACATCGTTTTTCCATTTCATCTTCTGTAATTTTAAACATAAATCACAAACATCATCTTCTGATTTTAGTAATTTTTCTAATTCACAAAATTTTTGTATTATTCCATATTGGAATATCTGAAAAGCGGAATGTATTTATTATATTTTATATTTATCTGTAACTATTTTACTAGTTCTGCTAGAAACTTATTTTAATTTTATAAAAGAATTTCAAAGATCGTTTGCAATAAAATTAATTTTTATAGGTTTTACCGAAGAATTTAATTTTTGATTTACAAACAATAACAAAATTCTTACATTTTTAAATATAATAAATTTGTTAATTTTAATATACCTTTATTAAAATATTTATTAACATAAAAATTAATATCTTTATTAATTCATATATTTAAACATTTTTAGAATAAACTAAAAAAACAATCATATAAAAATATTATTAATTGTTTATAGACTTTTATTAAGCTTAAAATGTTAATTATTATTAAATGCAAAATGTATAATTGTATAAATCATATTAATACAGTTCAATCATAATATCTTTTACATAAATATAAAAATAATTAATGCTAAAAATTGCTTGACCATCCTACAGTAATTTAAAAGTTATTTTATTTAACTTTAAAAATATTTATTTTGATCATATTATTGAAAAAATAAAAGAAATAATTACATCTAGCTATTTGATGTACTCGAAAGCAAAAACACAATCAATATCAATAAAAAATATCAAGAATTCTAATAAATAAAAACTTTAGATAGAAACTTCTTCCAAAGAAAGAATTGGAATACATCACAAAGAAGTAAACACCGAGAATCTTTGAAAAGAAAAGAAAATATAATCGAGTAAAGCAACAGGAACTATAGAATATCAATAGAATCAATGAAAGTATTAGTTAAAGGAAAAAATCAGGATAATGATACACCTGTTTAATGCAATACAATTACATGAAAGAATGTCGAATGATTACTAGTACGTTAATATCGATCTACAGAAAAAAGATGTTCAATAGTGGCCAAATTACAGAATAAAACTAATGATACATGAACTATTAGAGATAAAACTAAAAAAATAAGTGAAAACAAACTAGATTTCATAAGAAAAACACACACAGGGAGAATATTTTATTTTCTCGCCAATAAAAGTA
This sequence comes from Olivierus martensii, assembly GCA_000484575.1. NCBI lineage: Eukaryota > Metazoa > Arthropoda > Arachnida > Scorpiones > Buthidae > Olivierus > Olivierus martensii. Next base: position 19,568 of record AYEL01089961.1, on the reverse strand, counting down.
TGAAAATCTTTAAGATAAATTAATAATATAAATACTGTATATTATCATCACTGTGCAGATATGAACTTTTCTGAATTTAATATATTAATATTTTTAATTTAAGTAAATTTATAAGAAATATCTCTAACATATTCAGAAACTAACAACACTGAATCATAATAAAAATAATTAAATTGTTAACTAATAATAGTTAAAATATAAGGTATATAAAAATTAAATTAAGCATAAGCATCTATATTAAAATGAGAATTGAGAAGTATTGAAGTAAATGATCGCAGATCTGAGTCTGACACATTTCATATATCACATCATCCTACGCATATTAGGCCTAATTCTTTTATTTATACAGTAAAAATCTATTTCATCAACAGTGACAAAAATTAGAATGATATAAATATGATCGATATTATTTTAAAATTTGATTTGCAATTTTATTTTCTATAGTATATATTAGATAGTAACATGAATATTTAACGGAGAAATTATAATTTTTCAGTTTAAAAGTAGTTGTTTCAAAACACATGATAGAAGCTGAAGGGCACTATCCTTGCAAAAATGTCAAAAATATAGAATAAAATTATTCGTGCTAATAGTTTAGATTTCAAAAATATCATTAAGCATTTAGTTCCTTCTGTCATTTTTAGAATGTTGTGATCGGAAAACGAATAAAAGTGAAGGAAAGCGGTTTTAAATGTACAAAATGCGAGTACTGAATAGCACTGAAACATAGAAAAATAAAAGTTGAAATCCAAGAAATAATGTTTTTAATAAATGAAAAGGTAAGTGAATATATAATAAGAAACAAAGTTCTATTTGACTAAACATAATGTACAATTTCAAGAAATCAGAAGTCACTAATATCAAAATTGAACAAAAGGTTATTTGAAAGAGAATTAAACAAGACAATGTATAGACAAATGAAACTGACAATATAATTAGCAACATGGCATAATTATGAACATCGGTGACCACTGACATATTATAATTCTGTTATTTGTAAGTAAATATTGCTTTCAATCATATCAATTAGCGCATTGTTTATATTTTCATATATTCTCGAATTTTTATACTTTTTAAAGATGTTATTACCTGGATTATGATTGTTTTGTTTATTTTTATTATATTTGATGCTATTTAAAATATGATTTCCTTCCCTGGAAAAACTGGTATGCTGTACATTATTGGCTATTCAATTTCAATCGGCTTTGACAGTTGAAATGACGAAAGAAAAGTTTAAATGCGTTTTTATTGAAGGTAGAACAATTAACTGAATATTTATATTCTATATTTTAGATTTACTTTTTATAAGGAATCATCCCCTTTTGTTTTTATTATGTGTTCAGAAAACAGCATATGATGAAAGCTTTTGACCGTTCCCTAGTTATGTACCTCATAAAAAAATCTTAACATTTTATATAAAAAAGTTAGGCTGTAGAATAGATTTTTATGTATTATTTGTAAAAGAAAACAAACAAGAGAGCAAATAGGCTTATAACAAATTTAAAACTGTTTTAAAACATGAATAGAAAAAGTAAACAAAAAACAGTACATGTAACTAATCCTCGTCTACAAGAATTGGAGTTAAGATATTTTTCTCGGAAAACGTATATGTTTTAAAGAAAAGGAATTCGAAAACGGTCTTAAAAAATATCAATAGGATCAAGACTGAATAAAATAAATTTAGATAAGAGCAAAGAATATTTATAACAAAAAATATTTCGTTTAAAGTGAATAAGAAAATCTGTTCGACAATAAAAAAGGAACACAGTGTTTAATATGACAAGAAACAAAGACAGACGGAAACCAACGAATATGTCCAGAGTGTACGAAATAAAGATAGATAACAGAGATACAGAGAGAGAGGAGTTATACATAGGATCCACCACAAGATCTATTAAAAGAAGGCTCCAAGAACATAAGGCTGATCAAGAAAAGGCTAAAGGTAGCACGGTACTGACCTAAAGATTGTTGAATTTTGAAGCTATACTGAAATGGGATCAAACTAAAGTCATAAGTATAACAGAGAACCCTGAGAAGCTGAGGGTAGCAGAAGCGGTTGAAATTTTCACTAAAAATTTGGCCAGCAAAAATGTTATTAATTATAATGAGCCAGAAAAAATAAGTCTGGGAATATTGCGAGAAGAAAAAGAAGAAGGTGCATAGGGTAAGGAATGACCATTAAAATAAAGGTATTATTAAAAATGACACCTGTGTGTTTAACAGGTTATTAATACAAAAATCCGACTAATAATTTTAAGCAAGAAGTATGATGTAAGCTGATTAGTGATGACCTGAAGAAATGTGATTTAAATTCAAATTTTAGAATTTAGAATATAACTGTATTTATTAACTGTTGTTTAGTTATTGTTAGCTTTTATTTACTGATTTGATACTGATGAGGGCTCAGAAGAGCCGAAAGTGCTTTATTTAATAAAGAAATTTGTTGAAGGAGAACGTTGTTTCTTTCCCTGCTTAAAGTGCTTAGTGATTGTTTTATAAAAATGGAGCAGTGTAGTAGTTTAATAAATTCTAACTTATTTTGAAATACAAGATATAGTAGTTTTGGTTGTCTATTCATGTTTTAACCATCAGTCAGTGGGGGACAAATCTTTAATTTTCTAATATACAGTTTTTCCAAAACATAAAATTAAAGTACAGGTATCCCTCCTATAATACAGTAGATAGGTTCCTGAAAAAACAGTGTTATATGAGACCTGGAGTCAATACAAAAAAAAAGAGTTACGTTTCAAAACCAATTGAAAAATATAACTTTCTTTAATTCCACATAAGAAACTTAATTTTTATTAAGAATAATAACACAAAACATAAAGTAAACAATATTTTTTGACATTTCAAAATTTATTGAGATAAATCCTGGTAAGCTCTTGCCCCTAAATATTGTTATCTAGGGCAAGTGCCTAACAGCGCTATGGCAAAAGATTTAAGAATATAAATTATTAAAATAAAAAATTAATTTAATAATATACATGAAAAACTGCTTTCATTTATTGTCAGAAAATAGCATTTCGTTATATAGAACAATAATTTTAAAGTTAAATGAATATATCACTAAGGCTATATAATGCATGCAATATAGCAATGTAAGTCTTGAGTTAAATGCAATGGTGGCTTTAATTTCCAAATATGGAAATTGAATTTTTTTCATATCTTTATATTTATTTTATGTCTTATGTTAAATTAATTTTTATACCTTTAAGAAAATATCTTAAAGAATTGTTCTCTTCAGTTCTAAATTTTATGACAAATTTGAAAGTGGAAAAATTGAATGTTTTTTTATAATTAACAAGTATATATATTTCTTTTTTTTTATTAAATCATATTTAATAGCCTCTACCTTATTGCTCTTACAGAAATAATTTACTTAAAAGTAAAATCCGTAAAAAATTCTATTTAGTTCTCACTCTTCTGAAATTCTTTAATAATAATAATATAGAACCACAAGAAATTGAAATAAAGCTCCTTTTAATATTAAAATTTTGATGTTTTAACTAATCACAGAAGCATAACAATACCATTCCGAAGTTGGTGTCTTAATAGGAGGAAATAATCAGTTGATCATTGTACTTATATAAACAAGCAAACAGCTTTACTGGTGCCTCTAGGCAATAGACATCAATATTGGGCTTGCAATTAAATAAATAGATTATGGAGTATTAAGCACCATCTCTAGGTTCCTAAATTATTCCTAGATAAACCCATAGTGTCTTCAAATTGTCAACCACTAATTTAAAAGTTGTATAGGTATTATTTTAATTCCAATAATTAATTTTTGAAATTTATCCTCAGTGCAATAATAACTTAGTTATAAATAAATCGAAAAATAATCTATAAATTTTCATGATTATATGCAATATTTTTAAATGAATTCTTTTCTTTCTTTCAATTAATATATTTGCTATCATATTTGTTTATTGGTAATGCTGCTTTAATAATTGTAAGTTTTATATTTTAAATTTTGTTCCAATTTACTACTAATTCATTGAATTAACTTTAAATCATATTGACATCCAATATAAATAATTGAGAAATGTGTTGTCTTAACTTGTAATTAGTGTTATGACGTTCTAAAAATTCTGCAATTTCAAAATCAAGATGTCGTGTTAACCATTTACAGTTGTTGTAATCATAACTGCATAGCACTTCAAATTAAATATTTGATGGCTCATTCACTATTGATACAGATGTCTTCCATCTGGTTTTTTTATAAAAATATTCCGTTAAGTAAAAAAAAATTATAAGAGTAATCAATTCTTTATTGAAATTTCTTTAATAAAGACAATAAAAATTATTTAAGCAATAAAATTTCTAAACATTTAAATATCAAATTAAAAGCAAATGATTATATTGTTTAGCGATGTCTTATTACTTCACATTGAGTACATTCTTAGATTGCAATTTTTGAGTAGTCTGTTTATTGTATGCAATTCGTTTTATTATAGATAGGATATATTCACAGGAAAAATAAAATAAAATTTGCTATTTAGTAATAATAATTAATAATAATATAATGATAAAATATTAAATTATTACTTTTTGACTTAATTAGAAATACTGTACTAAAACATTTTTAAAGTCAAAATAATAAATTGCTAATTTATTTGATGCTTCCGTACATTGATTAACACAGTATAATAGAATGAATTTTTAAATTGTAATGCTGTTAACATTCCAGTGTTCTGAAAAAATTCTGTGTACGAAATATTCTAATGTTCTGATAAAGAAAATTTCTGTGTATGAAAGAATCAAGCATTTTATCATTCTGACTTTTCGATAATGATTTGTATATGTAGTTACAGTAGTAGTAATGTCTGTATTGATAAACTTTTTAACTATTGGCATTTTCATGTTCGACTAATTAAAATCTCTCTCCACTGCTTGAAATACAGCAAGAAATAGCTTTTATTTATTTATTTTTTAAAAAAATCTCTTATCCAAATTTTATAATGGTGAAACTAAATGGAAGAAATATTTTGCTGTGTAAAAGAATATATGAGTAAGAAAGTTAATGCAAACTTTGTTTTGTGTATTGAAAGCATATGTAAATTATTGTATGTAATGGATGCAGGAAATTGCCTTTATTATCAAAAAATAAATAAACTGTGATTTTAATGAAGTAAAGACTGAAGAACTCTGGCAAAAGAAAATTTTTTATTTTTCATTAGTGTATTGTTTTGGCCCATTATTTAGATATAAACCAGTATTACAAAAATTTAAAGCACATTTGCAAGTGATATTGGAGACAACGATTTTACATATTTCTCTGATTGTTGTAACAGATTTTTATTCCTGTATCTCAATGTTAATGGATGGTTCAAAAATTAAATGTCATTCTGTGTAATAAATGAAAATAAATGGTGTTCAATTTCATTTAGTCAAAAGTGCACTTTGGCCTAAAATGGTCATGTATTAAGAGTATTGTAAAAATGTGATGAAAACTCTATGATAGTGCCTCTATGATGCAATAACTATTTGTTTTCTGTTGATGTTAGTAAATAAAATAGAAAAACTTCATTTTGTTTTGATTTTATATTATTATGATATGCAAAAAATTTTCCTACATTCCTATGCCCAATATCGTATAACTTTTTAATTACGAATTGCTTTGCCTCCTTTTTGTTGATATTGAAGCGTTTTTGTATAATTAAAAGATATATTTTCCCATACTGTAACATAGTCAAATAAAGCGGAATTCTGAAATAAAACTCCAAATTTATTTTGTTTTTGCTGTTTATTTTAATAGACCCTATAATTGCCTATGTTGTTTTTGAATTTAATCTAGATATGGACAATATTTTAAAAACAAATTTCATTACACTTTTGTAATTGTCTTTATATAAATAAATCCAAAACTAATCATAAATTAACACATTTTGAATTTATTCATGACTATCTAGAAGCAGTGCACTTGATTTACATTTAGGGTATAACTCAAAAAGTAACTTGAAGATTCAGGCAATTTTTGTATAACATGGCTTCTTTACAGTGACATAACCAGTTTTTTTTTTTTTTTTTGGGTGGGCCACACTGATGTGAAAGAACATTCTCCTATATGCACTTTATTAAATCATATTTATGTAACAGAATGCTTGATGATCACTTTAGCAGAAGCGGTTGAAATTTTCACTAAATTCGGCCGGCAAAAATGTTATTAATTATAAGGAGCCAGAAAAAGTCTAGCATGGGAGTATTGCGAGAAGAAGAAGGTGCATAGGGTAAGGAACGACCATTAAAATAAAGGTATTATTAAAAATGACACCTGTGTGTTTAACGAGTTTTTAGTACAAAATTCTGACTAATAATTTTAAGCAAGAAGTATGATGTAAGCTGATTAGCGATGAGCTGAAGAAACATGATTTAAATTCGAATTTTAGAATTTAGAATATAACTGTATTTATTAACTATTGTTTAGTTACTGTTAGCTTTTGTTTATTGATTTGATATTGATGAGGGCTCGGAAGAGCCGAAAGTGCTTTATTTAATAAAGAAATTTGTTGAAGGAGAATGTTGTTTCTTTCCCTGCTTAAAGTGCTTAGTGATTGTTTTTCAAAATATGTTTTCAGGGTGGTGGCATGCATCAGTTTAGGTACTGTGTGTGGAGAAATACCGTAATTTCATCATTCATTTTCTTGACACCTTCATCAGATAGAGGTGCAGTCTTTCTAAAAAGTTTTTTATATTTGTTGTCATCTCTTGACTGGTACTATTTTTATTCATGTGGTGTTAATGTAAAATTGTACCTGTTATACATTGTACACTTTCATATATATCTATAAATATTACATGGTATTGTTCTGTCTACTTCAGAAAATAAAAAAACATCCAATTCCAAATGCTTTTCAGAAACATTTAATTGTAATTGACAAGGTGTTTATCATGTTTTTATTAATGTTTGCTGCTGATATGAATGCTTCCAATTTGAAACACTGTCACTAAATGTATCTTAATTAAGAATCAGGAAAAAATTTACCTCTAAGCAATCTGATATATCATGCTACAGATTCCAGCATCATATTTCTCTCGGCCGCCCTGCATATTACTAGTAGTAAATCGGAATATAAATCAATTACAAATTTATATTCCATTTCTATGTTTGTTATACTTATTAGTTATCAATACAATATTCTTCTAAAATTTTCCATAATATCTCATTTTAACAGAAAGTTACAGATTACTATAATGAATTTTTATATTATAATTCATTATCAATACAATATTCTTCTAAAATTTTCCATAATATCTCATTTTAACAGAAAGTTACAAATTACTATAATGAATTTTTATATTATAATTCAATGGTTTATTCATAATGGATGTTTTATATATATATATATATATTTTACAGAGTGTGAAAAAAAATGCCATAATATTTTGTATACTGATAGGTAACCTCGAAACAAATCAAAAATGTCTAATGAACATGTGGTCTAAATGGCACAGTTTTTAAGTTATAACCCTTTAAAGCTAACCAATCACGTCGAGTACACAAAGCATCATGACGCATCGCTTGCCTTCTTATTACCCGATAATAAATAGGAGAGTGACACAATGTGAAGCGTCTTGGCAACGCGACATTTTGTGTACTCGATGGTACATATTAAAACAAATTCTGTAATTCATTTATAAATTTATATCATTACATAAAATAATCTTTTTTATTTAAAAATTAATATTCAATTAGAAACATAGAATATTTTTTTTAGTAAAAAGTATGACTATTATTAAATATCGATCATCTTGTACCAGAAAATATATGATTCTTCTTTTCTGACAATCACTTTATCGGGATCTGTAATACAAATAATAAAATTATAAAATATCAATTTTAATGAAAGTTTATTTCATGACTATTATTTATAACTTACCAGACTAAATAGAAATTAATGTCAGAATGAAGAGTTTGTTAGAGATATGAATTGCAAAATTTGGATATTTTTTTGAAATTTCAGTTCTATGATGAAGTATATTTAAATTAAATATATTATTATATTTCTAATTTAGAGGTACGTACAGTAAGACCCGTTTAACGCGGGGGACACGTTCGAAGGAAACAAAGCGCTAAATGAATCAGCGTTAAACGAGGTTACTTTAATACGGTAAATAATGAGGATAGGTGAAACAGGACAGTGAATAAAAAATATATACATAGCATTTTATTATATTACATTAATTATAGACATTATTTTATTGCAAATATTGATTTGTATTCATAAATTATTCATGAAAAAATTTTTAAAATTAGAAAATAAACAGTCTTAAGAACAAAAAACAGTAATAGTAAAGTATAATAGTAATTCATAACCCTTCGGACCCCTAGGGAATGTTTATTTTTTTTAAGTGGACCGTTAAAGGTTAGAGCACGCGTGGGCAATTATTTTCTGCCGAGGGCGGGATAAACAATCTTCAGGATGAAGCGGGCCGTATAAAAATTGAAAATACCTAAGGACGAATTTTAATTTACAATTCCGCAATTATTTAATTATTAATTATTAATTATTATTATGTAATTATGTATTGAAATTATTGATGATAACATTAGATATACTATTATTTTGACATAAAATACTCATTTTATGTCAAAATAGAAGTAACATTGATTTTTGCACAAACATATTCCTTTCACCATCACACGGGACAAATGGTTGTGCCAATTTATATGCACACGTTCTTGTCAATCTGGCTATCGATGTATAGGTTGAGCCAATTTATCTGCTCCTTCTTAATCACGCTATCGTGTGTAGCAACTTTTGTGATACTTACACAAAGAATATGTTTGTGTATCATATTATTTTTAAAATATACTTTTGTTGTGTTACTTTGTTTTTTAGTAAAAAGTATGACTATTATTAAATATCGATCATCTTGTACCAGAAAATATATGTTTCTTCTTTTCTTGCTTGGCTAGCTTTAAAGGGTTATAACTGGAAAACAGTGCTATTTAGGCCATATATTCATTAGACATTTTTGACTTATTTCGAGGTCCCTTATCAGTATACAAAATATTACAACGAAGTTTTTCTTCACCCTGTGTGTATATATACCTTTGATTTGAGTGCTTAGTGTCTGAAGCATTTAAGTGAGCATAGTGAATTAACCACACAAAATTGTAGGCTTTGAATCAAAGCATGCCTGATAGATGGTGTCATGCAACATGCCTGTTGCCTAAAAAAACAGTAAATTTTTACCAAGAATCTTTCAGAAATTAATAGAACCTAAGCTGCCAAATTAATCTCTTGATACAGTGGGTGATCGGTTAATGAACTGTTTGATTAACGAACACTTCACAGAACAAACTGTGGGATCCGTGGACTGACGGAATGACAGGTTGGCCGCATGGTAAAGCTGTGGCTTACCATCCTAGAGGATCCGGGTTCCACTTCTCCAATTTTTCAGAAGGGGTCTGGGCCTGGCCCGTTGAACCTCATCCTTCAATCATCTGGTTGACCCCATCATGGGTATTGGCCAGCCTCTAATGAACTCTATAAGTGGCCGTTGCCAGATAAAAATATCTCACGAGGATATGGCGGCTTAACTAACCTAATGGAATGACAGGCTTAGGCTTTGCGCATTCGTGGACTTATGGGGAACAGTAGTTTTTTCCGAACGTCGGTGGACTTATGGGTAAGGATGGGAGAACAGTAATTTTTCCCATAAAATGAACTCGGAGACAACGTAAAACAAATCAAAGATTTATTAAAGGTTAGAAATGAACTCGGAGACAACTTAAAACAAATCAAAGATTTATTAAAGAAAGTACAAATCAAAGATTTATTAAAGAAGATAATATGGGTAAGGATGGAAGAACAGTAGTTTTTCCTGATTAAAATGAACCATATGGGTAAGGATGGAAGAACAGTAATTTTTCCCGATTAAAATGAATTTGAGTTTAAAGATGGAACAACAGCAGTTTTTCCTGATTAAAATGAACCTTATGGGTAAGGATGGAAGAACAATAGTTTTTCCTGATTAAAATGAACTCACCACCTTAAGGATGGAAGAATAGTAGTTTTTCCCGATTAAAATGAACTCGAAACGTAAAACAAATCAAAGATTTATTAAAGAAGGTTAGAGAGAGATTTAACGGATGAGAGAACAGTAGTTTTTCCCGATTAAAATGAACTTGGAGACAACTTAAACATCAAAGATTTATTAAAGAAGGTAAGAGAGAGATTTTACAATATTTTGATGTCAAAGATTTATTAAAGAAGGTAAGAGAGAGATTTTACAATTTTTTGGAAATTTTTTCGTCTGAAGAACAGTAATTTTTCCTGATTAAAATGAACTTGAAGACAACGTAAACAAATCAAACATTATTAAAGAAGGTAAGAGAGAGATTTTACAATTTTTTGGTCTTAGAATATTAAAGAAGGTAAGAGAGAGATTTTACAATATTTTGGTCTTAGAATGTACCAGGATGAGGTCAATAGGCTTGGGATCTTTACCATGACAATGCTATTAATCACTTTCAAAGAATCCTGAAGAAGAGAGGAGAAGCAATCGATATTGGACAGATTCTTTAACGGAAAATAAACATAATAGATTAAAACGCAAAACTATGTATGCATATATTATAGTTATTACATATAAATAAACGTAGTAAGAAAGTATATAATTTTTTATTTATTTTTTTTGGGTATCCAGAACAAATTAATCAAATTCCCATAAAAACCTATTGTAAATCATTGATTGGTTAATGAACAATTTGGATAACAAACATTATCTTAGAACGGATTATGTTCATTAACCGATCATCCACTGTACTTTTAATGGAAATTTTAATAATTGGAAAGAATTTATATTGTTAGTGGTATTTCATAATTAACAAATACACTAATGATTAAACAAAGAGTGGTGCCATTTATGAATGAAAAATAAAAAATTCTAATTTAATTAATCTAAAGAAAAAATCATTATCAGTCTGGGTTCAAACTGGGAATCTTTGGGTTACTGTGTCATACTGTTCAAGAATCACTTCATAATCATCTTTATATTTAAGTTAATTTAAGTATGCATTCTGAAATGGGTTTTTTCATAAGATGAATATTTGTATATTTTATAAAATCATAAGTTAGCTTCAAATTTATGTAAAATCTCAGAAAAATGCATTCTAACAAATTTATCTAAAAATTTATTACCTAACAAATTATTGTACTGTCAGTTTTCACAAAACAAGGGTGTATCAACTGTCAGAACATCACAGATCAATAGTTTAAATAAAGTAAATTGAATTTATGTATTTTTCTAAGATTTCTTATAAAATCTTACTTTAGCAAAGCTTCAGCAACAATATGGCTTATTTTGCAAAAGTGCACAATGAGTTACCAAAAAAAATTCAGTTTTAATGCCTATCATATCTGGCATAAATAGAAATTGAGAGCCATATAATTGGTTTTTGACAGTATCTTTGGCCAAAATACATGTACAGGTAGTTCTTGTCTTTACGAGTTAATTAGTTCTGGGAATGAGCTTGATAAATAAGAACACACTAAGATCCCATAGGCATAATGTAAAAACAGGTTCTGTTTTCAACAATGAAATTTGATCGTAATAAAAAAAAAGATTAACTAAAGATCCAATTAAATAAAAATCAATCAGATCAATAGTTTATGATAAAAACAATGATTTATTTAACCAGTAATGGATCTAGAATGGGGCAAGACCTAGGACAAAAATAATAAGAGGGCAGAAAAATGCAATTTGCAATTTCATACATAAGTTTAATTATATTTATCTTGATAATATTTTGTACTTTAGAGTCATTCTACAAAGACGTAATGGTGTATTTTTATAATAGATAATACTTATCAAGGGAGAGAGAAAAAAGTGTAAATTAAATTATTATTTACATGATTGAATGAGTGTCTATCTAAACAAAATAAATATTTGTTTCCCTCACATTTTCCTAATGCATGGGCATATTGCAATCAGAATATTGTAATTGCTAATATGCTTTATTTATTATTATTGTTTTTAACATAAATATCACTTTATTTTCATTAAAAATTGTATATAATCTCAACCTAAGTTTATGGTCTCCCAAACCAAACCCAAATTTTTTGTATGTTTCTCAGTGACTATGTATCTGACATCAATAGATTCCCGGTTCCAAAATATTAGATATGTTTACATATTGTGCATGAATGAAGAGAAGAGGAGGCACCATTTTCTAATGTTACCTCGGTTGCAAAATACCTAGATGCAGTACTGTATTTATTTAAAGAAATGAAAACATGGCCCTTAAAATTAAGGTATTATAATATAATGATTATTAATGATTAATAATTATTCATCATATAGAGATAAAATCTGGCATAAATAGAATTATTACTGACAGACAGGTAGATGTGCTTTTATGTGAATGAACTACTCCATTAGGTACAATCTGAAAATGAGTTATTTACATAATGTGCTAGTATTTCTATGATGGCTGGAATGTATACTATTTCTGCTTCTAATGCCTCCATTTTGATTTTTCTGTTTTCATAACAGATGGCAAAGTTTCTCCTACAAATTCTTCTTCTGGGGTAATATGGAAGTTTTAGCTGATGTTTTTTCCTCTGATTGCAATAGTTATTGCTTGGTTTTCATGAGAAATGATGAGTTGCTGCGATATAATGTTCCAGATGAACAATGTGCTGTCATGTGTCTTCCTGTGGTGGAGGCCATTAGATTGTGTCTGTCTGGTAGAGGAATGATGATGATGTCTAATGCCACACTCCTAAAGTTGTCCTCACTCTTAAATATGCCGGACACTCAATCCAGTAGTGAAAAGATGTTTCTAGATCGCCACAGTGTGGGCATGCTAACATCAGATGTAATTTGCGATGCAAAATCACTAATTTTAACAAACACTAATAATAACAACTAAATTCAACCTAATGGTCTAAAGGACTCTGCAAATCTAGAGTTCAGCCTGAGCTCAGGTCTTTTACTACTTTCTACAATAAATAATTATATCAAATCACGAAACAATCTAACTAACTTTATTGTCTAACCAGGAAAAACAAACAATCAGAAACTTACAACTAGAAGTATCAATTAAGTATTAGATCTAGAATGACAAAAACGATATTTAGACTTACATACTAAATAAATTAAATAAATTCTCAAAACAAGTTAAATAACAAAAATATAAATTTATTAGACTCAAAAACACTTAAAAAGTGTAAACAAAGCTTTATTTAAATAGTAATAAATCACAATTCAAATAATCAGCAAAACTTATTTAATCAAACTCAAATATCCAAAAATCCAATTATTCACAATAAATAACTTTAAATCTTATTTAAATTCTAATACCTCCACCACCGATACAAACTTCAAGCAATTGTAGACCTTTACAAGAAATTTTAATGTCTCTATTCCAATTCTTGCTCAATACAACACCTCGCTGTGTCTTTGGATATATAGGTTTTTATACCTAGTGACATACAGTCCCATATTGCTTCATTTACATAAATTCATGTAACAAGTTTAAATTTATTAGTATGCAGAGTAAATCAATTCATGTTATTCTCTTTACAATTTTAATTATGCACCGAACAAAACATCGATAAGAGATCATTCTTATATTCTCACATTGGCTCAGTGGTAAAATTATTTAGATTAGATGACGTCAATAACCGAGAAAGCTCGTTTGGAAGATGGGTTCCCGTTCTGTAACACATTCTTGCTAAATACTGAGATGGAATACGTGGAAAGTAAGTTAATTCTTAAACAAAAATATAATATGTTAAATAATATTGGAAATAAATAAATAATAAAAGAGCATAATAAAATAATAAACAGAATAGGTTAGAGTCAACCTCTTCACAGCAGTATATATGAAGATGTTTAGTGGAGCTGTGTTTGTGTGAAGATAATATAATAGAACTTCTGATTCGTGACTAGAGCAGCTGTTGGACGGCCAACCCTGAAACCGATGGAGATGTCCGAGCACCCTGTTTGAGGCTATCGTTTGCCAATTCTGAAGAATTGCTTGACACTGGGACAAGAGTGCTGACACTATTGCGTCTCATTGATCTAATGCACATTGCACTGAGCTGTCCAATGCTGATCTGCAAGGGAAGATGTCTGCTGCCATTGATGGATATATCGATGTGGCCTGGAGTCCAGAACAAGTTCTGTAGGTTGTGAAGTTTCCTTGAGGACGGCCGTGATTTGTAGTATTACTGTTGCCAATGTGGATGAAGTGTTACTGATTGCCTTAAAAATGGAGAGACTCAGTGAAAATGGTTTTTCGACCGTGTAGCTCTTTGTGACGCTGAGGGCTATTGTTATTCCCATTGTTTCAGCTGAAAACACTGAACTGAATGGATGAATTTGGAAGATTGTATGGTAACCCCATTCAGGGATGACTATCCAAATTGTTGCACATGATGCTATTTTCAACACATCTACTCAGACTAGCAGGACCTGGTCCCAGTGCTTGTTACATTCCTCCACGAATAAACTGTAATATTCTGATGGTGTAAGGCCAGGTTCTTGGAAAACTAGACCCTGGTCCCATATCTTGCTCTGCATAGTTACCCAAGCTGGAGGAGGTGGTGAGTATCATGTTATATCAGTGGAATGGATATCATTATCCATCATCTATTCTGCTGTATAGATTTCGAATGGTTCTTGGTGTCATGGCCAAAAATAAAAGTTGAAATATCCATCTTTTGGAAATGTTTAAAAAGAAGGGACCAACTAGACCATGATAAGTGTTGGAGGTAAAGGCAGATTGCCAGAAGCTAGTCTCGAGAAAGTACTCCTGCTTCTGCCAATACTGTTTAGGTCAGAGTTGTTTATGGGAGCAGTAGGGCCACTCTCAGAGCCACCAAGTATTGTAGGTACAGACTCTTTAATATTGTTGTGGGTGTTCTCAGTTATCGGATTTGATCTAATGCACATTGCACTGAGCTGTCCAATGCTGATCTGCAAGGGAAGATGTCTGCCGCCATTGATGGATATATCGATGTGGCCTGGAGTCCAGAACAAGATCTGTAGATTGTGAAGTTTTATTAAATAATATATAAATTATTAAACAGGCTATAATCAATTGATTTATAAAATATATTTACAAACAGTTATAATAAAATACTTCTTACTTTAAATATTGAATAAAAGTAAACAATAAATGATTTATCTTACTTATTTGGCTTATTGTTTACTTTTATTCAAACAGTTATAATCTTCATTTCTACTGCCATGTCAACTATAGTAGAACTAAGAGTGAGTATGATATGATTGGTAGCATAAAAGTATTCACTTTTTACACAATTGACAGCATTATTATTATTTTTTTTTTTTTTTCAGTTTTATTTAGCACTTTATCAACAACAAATTATATGAAATAGCATGTTTTTTAAAAACCATGGTAATAATAATAATTTTTAAATTCTACATATTATTGCATATAGTAATAAAATTGTTTTTCTATTTTGATATAATAGGCTTTTTATAAAAATAAACATAATAGCTCTGTTCGATTTGACTAAACCGTTACACTAGTGTAAGACGGTGTAGCACTGAGACATTCGATTTGGCCAGTGTAGCTACACTAACGCATTCGATTTATCGATGTAGTGTAAAATTTTTACACTATTCTACACTGATTGGAGACATGGTGTAGCAGTGTAGAAAGTAACAAGCAATTATTGATATAACCGCCATCTTGCTAATCTTTGGCTGCTACACTACTTCATTCGTTTTAACTAGAAAATAATCCTACACCGATGCACCAACTATACACTAAAAAGCTACACTAGTGATGTCAGTGTAGTCAAATCAAACAGAGCTAATATATTTTTTAAATCATAATAGAACAACACATTATTTTAATAAAAAAATTGAATAATTTCCCAGATATGGAAATTTTATAATAGTTTATTAAGTTGATATTAATGGTCTTAAAAATATATTTTCTTTATGATGTAATATTAAAATAAAAGCTGAATAATGATACTATTGATAGTCTATATAGTGACCAATGCTAAATTGTGACTGTTGTTATTGGCAATGCTACAAAAAAATTATATGATGGCTACAGCCATTATTATTATCCATCCACTTGTTTTGATTTTCTTTTTTATATGAAAGAAAACATTTTACATATACAAATTTTGTTATATATTGTTAATCTATATTTTTAATGTATTTTACCATAAATTAAATTAAGAAATAAAACACTGCAGTTGAATCTTCATTGCCACTGATGATTTTATATAACATGATCATCACAAATTTATATCTAAGCCTATATTGCCATAAACAAATGAAATACTAAAACAAATATATATATTTCTTATTTTGAATAAATATACAAATATTTTTTGATTTTCACAAAAAATTTGACATTGGAAAGTTTTCTCACAAACATAGTATGATGAAAGATTATCTTAATTTTTGTATTTTTATCTAAATAAAAAGATTTATAATGCTATTGTTAGTATGAAAATTTTTATGTTTTGGTGGAATTATAAAAGATTTCTGTGATAGTTGAAACAGTCAAACCTTGATAAGACATCACCATCTGTTCAGGGACGATTTTAGTGGCTAATTGGGGTTGGCAGTTTATCGAAAGCACGTATAATATAGAAATGATAATAAACTCCAAATTTATTAAATTTAATAAAATACACTACATTTTTATATTTAGCATCCAAACTTAACATTTCTAAAAAACTATACTTTACAGCAGGGTGGGCAATTATTTTCTGCCGAGGACTGGATAAAACAATCTTCAGGATGAAGCGGGCCGTATAAAAATTGAAATGTATCTAAGGGCAAATTTAATCTTATGGTGCCATTATGCAATTATATAATGAAATAATTGATGATAACATTCAGCTAATCTATTAATAATTAATAAAACTACTTTGACATAAAATGATTACTCACATTCAAGCAAGATTGATTCTTGCACAAATATATTCCTCCCACCAATCACATGGGACAAGAACAATGGTTGTGCCAATTTATCTGCACACATTCTTCTCAATCTCGTTATCGTGCGTAATCACTTTTGTTATACTTACACAAAGAATATATTCGTGTATCAATATTATTTTTAAAATATACCTTTCTTCTATTATTTTCTTAGTTTGGTTTGTATGCAAAGAGTTCAAAACATCCGTAGAAACTTGTTTTCATTAGAAATAGGAATAATTCGTCCTATGAATTAATAAATTCAGATAATTTTCTTTAAAAATATAAGTATTTTATCAAACTGATTGCTAACAGCCTATTACATCAGAATGTTACAAAATATTAGGTACCTACATAATTACCATATATACTCGAAATCCGCCATTTCCCGTATTGAAAACAGTCACCCTATCAATAGTTCTAAAAAATCCGCTAGAGGTCATATCGAAGCTTGGCGGAACTCAATTCTGAACAGTGAGTTTGTGAGATTCGATCTTACATAGTAGCCTGGGTTCTAGGATTGCATACTTCCGTTAGTTCTCAGCCAATAGAAGAGCTTTTTATTGACATTAAGCAAAAATCTAAGAATAAAGGTTAACTATTAGCTGTAACTCTACTATTGATCTATGTTTACTATTTTAGTAGTAAAGAAAATGCCCTTCCTCCAGTTTCAGGTTTTATCAAACAATAAAATCCTTAGCTGTACAAATGACAATTGTTTATTATTAACTTACAAGTAGATAAACATAAGTAAGAATAAAGGTATTTAATTAAATTGAATTATTGAGAGGCACCTTTATAAAAGTACAGTATTTTGGATATTTCTAACTTTGCCAGCTACAATGTTATGTGATTATTTAATTAATTAATTACTAAATACTATAATTGTGGGAAAGATCAAATTGAAAACATGAATAATTAATTGTCTTCTCAAATTTTTTAACATTTCTTATGTAAATTAATAAGAAATTATTAGAATAACTACAGATTTTCTATTTAATGTGACTATAAACACATAAATAATACTTCCATAATTAATCCTATTGATTCTGCTTAATTCGACCCAAAACAAATTTTATTCATGGTATTAATTGATCATGGCTCTTGCTTTGAAACTAAGCGTGATTATTTATTTTTTCAATAAGAAAAAATAAATAAATAAATAATATGCCCCGACGAATAAATAGGAAGTCATACTGATAAATTTTTAATTTTTTTTTAAATAATCAAATATATCACAAAGTTGAAACTTCGCTAAAATACCAATTGTTTACTTTCAGTATCTCTCTCTTGTACTACTTTCAACCACCATATTGAAAAAATCGTCGCGCCATCTATAGTCACTTTGATTCGCGAATACCTCACCTCTATTCTTAGTCAGAACGGACGCGTCCATTTTTAGCTTCCACTATGCTGGTTCGAATTGACAGACTTTTAAACCGATCAATTTCCAGTAAGCTCAGCCCCTGCAAAGCAGGTTAACACCTTTTTGGAACCGACTGTACATTCGAATCTGTGTAATTCCCTACGATGTAAAAAGCTGAAATTTGGGGACATTATAGAGAAATTACTGAACCGGTTCATGAAAATCATGAAACTGAGAATTTCACCCTGAAAATATAGAAAAAGTGTAAACTAAATTTCCTATGTTTATTTAATGAAAACTTAAAAATTGTTATCTTTCAATCATTTGAATGTTTTACGTAGAGAAAATACTCAAATTCCATAGAAACGCTATGTTTTTCACATAAAGGATTTGGATAGCATTCGAGTCGCATCCCTTGGGAAATATTTGTGTGAGATTTCACCTTCATTTTTTTTTTCTTACAATATTCTTCTGATTAACATCAATTTACATGTAAGTGTCTTATATATATATAATAAGAATTGTATAGAACAGGGGTCGGCAAACTTTTGAGACGGATGAGCCAAATCTGTCCAAATAACAATTTAAAAATTATTCGAGAGCCATAAATATATTTTTACAAATAAATAAAATTTAAAGCAATAACAAGTAATAATATTGATTATAACTTTATAAAATAAAGAAAAGAATAATACAAAAATTAATGTCATTAGTTTTAATCACTATCAAAATGTGCTCAACCATCCCCTCCAGTCCCTCTGTCTACCCTCACGCTCTCTTTCTCCTCCCTGATGTCACGTTTCGCGCATCTTAGTGTCAAGTTTTGCGAGAAAATTTTTTTTTTTTTTTTTTTTTTTTGCTTTTCTCGGAATGCGATATTTTTGCATAATAATTTTAATAATATTACCAAGGTCGCTCTGAGGGGGTGACATTTGAGACTTTTATCACGCGCTCGGCATCCAAAAGGGTCCGACCATGGACCTCGAAGTGTAACATTATGTGTCCGATGATTTTTTTAATTGTTATTTTCGCACAAGATGGCTCACAATTTTCCACGAATTTAAATTATGAGCCAAGTAATGCAAAAATTACGATAAATTAATTTTCATACTTTATACATTGTATATATATTCAGTAAAAGAACAATAGTAAAATAATAAAAATTTTTATTTCATTAAAACTTAGAAAGTTTTTAGTGTTTTATATTATTAAATATTGTAAATTTTTTAGAGTAATAGGCTATTTTATATACCCTATATTTAATTAACATTCT
>AYEL01089958.1:0-94912 GCA_000484575.1 Olivierus martensii | reverse complement strand
GGTTGGCGATTAGTGAGGTGGCGGTTTATAGAGGGAATTTCATGTTTTAACATAAAGGAGGAGATTTGTTATTGGCTTTCATCAGGCAAATAACGAGGGTGGCGGTTTATAGAGAGGCGGCTTAAAGAGGTTTGACTGTATTTCAGTGAAAAGTTGTATGTGACACTAATGAGGATAAATTATTATATAGATATAATTGTATTTCAAGTTGTAAATCTGAATATTTATATAACCTCAATGCTTAATATTACCTAAATTATAATTGTTTAATATAACTTATAGTATAATTTATAAGGAATAATTTTATGTTAATATATTAAGAAAGCACAATAATTATTGTAAAACACTGAAGAGGAGAGGAAAGAAAGAGAAAAAAACAATTAAACACTTGGGAACAGCTTAAAATGAATCTATGTTTTGGATCATTTCAGAAAGAAGGGGATGATGTGGAATCCAATGAAGCCTTGATGGAATGATTGTAATTTTACAGTCATTTAAAAATTAAGTTTCGTTTAAAAAATATTAATGTCAGAGAGAAGCAGAAGGATCAGTTTCACCAAACTGTGAAAACTAGTCTTAAGCTGCATATACAAAAACTTTTGTCCTGTAATAAAATAAACAGAGGAAAGTATGATCTTCAAAAAAAAAAAAAAAAAAAGAGCTTTAACCAAAAAGTACTAAAATTCCAGTAATAGAAATTCCAAAAAAGTAAAAAGTGTGTGTGTGTGTGTGTGTGTGTGTGTGTGTGTGTGTGTGTGTGTGTGTGTGTGTGTGTGTGTGTGGTGTGTGTATAGATCATTTTCCAACAATAATGTAATCAATCCAAAATACAGAAAATGATGTATGGAGAGAATAGCGATGTTTATACCATGGAGAACAGAGTCAACACAGTCAACTTGTTGGCATTGTATGAATGACAAGTGTTAGACAGAGAGGTAGTTCAATATTCAAAAATGTAGAAGAAAAAAGGAATCTATTTTCCTTTCTGTTAATAGCATTCAATGAGGACAAAAGGAGCAAGAGATGGCATTTGTCTTAATACACTATATTTAAGAAGAAAAGTATTAATAAAATTTAAGAAGAAATATAAATGAAAGAAAAAAAGATGGGAAAGAATGGTGTTTATTCTTTTAAGTTCTCAGATATGTCCATACAATCCAGGATTGAATAGCTCTCTCTTCTGTTTCAGAGTATGATTAGAATTGTAGCTCCCTTCTTATTTTGTATATCATTTGTTTATAATTTACATCTATATTTAACAATGTTAATTATATATTATATATTGCATTGTATTTTAATTTTCTATTTTAATAAATATGCTAATTTTATTATCTTAGTCTTCAAATCAAGTCCCCAATCTGAATCCTTATTTAAAAATACAGTAATATTTTGATACACATCTTTATCAGTCAGGTCTGCTGCAGGATCTTCATAAAATAATAATAAGTACAAACTAGAAATTCCCCACTCATATAAATGAGCAGAAATATATTATTGTGATTTAATCTAACTAGAAATTCCCCGCTCATATAAATGAGCAGAAATATACTATTGTGATTTAATCTTATAATACTTTATATAACAGCATATTGTATAATAATAGCTTATCTTGCAAATGTATTTACTATATATTTTATTAAGCATTAGTTCAAATGTGTAGTAATTGCACGGGGTCCTGTGGAGGCAGCACCCCATGGGCGCCGTAAACCCTACAGCCCTACTCCACGGGTGGGCCCGCGGAGCCCCACTCCCAATGGGTCCCAGGCCCGTGGAACCCAGTTTCATCTCCCCAGTGGGCCCACACCCCGTGGGGATATGAAACCCCCACGGGCCGTGGATGGGGCTGCACCCACTAGGGATCAAGAGGCCCCCGTCAGATGGGGGACCACACCCAACTGGCCCGGGCCCTCGGGGCCCGGTTTCATCTCCCCGGTGGGCTGCACCCAGTTTCATTTCCCCGCAGGTACCAGGGTCCCCATGGGGTGGGGCTGCACCCTAGTGAAGGGAGTAGTTTACAGCATGATGAATGATTATAATTTCTTTGTGTGATGAAATATAAGTGAATTTCATTTGAGATATGTAATACTGTATATCACCATCGTAATTATGGATGTAGAACAGGCTTAACTGCAAATTCAACATAAAATTTCCTTTAAAATAAAACATCCAATGAAAAGATTAAATAAGGTGTGAAAAGGTTAGCTGAACAGTATCCTGTATCACAATCAGTAATACTTCTTTTAGCTAAGTAATTCTGTAAAAATCCAATAATAGTAATGCAGGTAAGTTATCTGTTGCCCCTTTCTTTGATACTTAGTATCATCTATTGATATTTATTGTCATAAAATAAAAATTCGGCCCCTAGGGCCTTAAAAAATGGCCAAATAAAAAAAAGATCTGTTGTCGCAGACATCCGAAAATTAGACCTTTCTAACGATACCCTATTTATAGAAATTGGTACAGTGGTTCGTCCGAAAAAGGGACTCCAGCCAGCCACGTTTGACTAATTATAATATAGATCATTAATAAGTTAGAAACTTTTTGTATAAATATCTTGGGTGTATAATGACTCAAGATAATCTACTGATCTATAATACTGTTTCAAACCTCAAAGTTTAGTGACAAAACTTGAAATCTTAATAACATAAATTAATTATTAGGATATTTTCTAAACAGTGCAAATCAGGGTTCTAATGTATTTATTTGAATAATTTTAGTTTCTGGAAAATAAATGAGAATTAACTAAAATAATGAATCTAGAGACTTATCATTGAAATGCTGTTTTTCATCATTATAAATAAGTAGGTTTTTCATCATATATAATTACAGTAGGTTCCAAACTTCTGCAATCAATTCATTCTAAAAATATTTTCTTGTAAATTAAAAATTGCTAAAGTCCAGCAATGCTTAAATTTAATATAACTGAATATGTGCAATGATAAAACACTGTTTAAATATAAATAACAAATATAAATAAAATTACATAATAAATTAAATCATTTAATAAGTACATTTAACAACATACATACATTTTTAAGGTTTAACCACAATGTCTATAGTATCATATACAATACAAACCCTTTAACCCCTTATTATTATTAATGTATTTATTTTTTTACCAATTGACTGTTGTGTCATATGTAATACATACTAAACAAATGGAATAACTGAATATTAGTGCCCTCCATAGTTTATTTTGTAAATTATCAGAAATTGTTGACTTTTTCTTTTGAAGTATTGCCTAATGTTACTTATTTGATACAAACCCAAAAAATAAAAAATATCTCACATAATTAAATAACAATTATCTAGTATGATTTCTATACAAAATAAGAGTAAAAAATACCTTTTTCAATTTTATTTAAACTTAATATCAAAATTCAGGCATTAAGTGGTTAAAAAATATTTTTAATACATTGATTATCAGAAGAGAGAATTTTTCCTTGATATGTTTATATAGTGTTGACTATTAAAACTAATAATTTTTTTAGTGATTTCATTTTCTCAGTTAACTGCAGGCTTTATTTATACTAATTACTTCTATTTTCTAGACACATTATCATACATTACAATAATTCTAATATGTATACAGCTTTTTTTTTTAGATATTCTTATCCAGTACACACATATTCAAAATAATAATCAAAATCTAATAATTTTTAAATTATTATTTATATCATATTTATAATCTACATACTTTTCTGATAAAGCTTGACTTACAATAAAAAAATCATTTAATACTGAAGAAAAAATGAATTTTATTTTTATGATATTCAATATTAATAAATAAAAAATTTTACAGAAAATTACAAATATTAAACTAAGTATATAAATATTGATGATAATTTTTCAATGAGACAGAGGTAAAGAGAACTATTATATGTAAACAAAGATGATTTTTATCTATAGCAGGGTTCTTAACCATTTGAGGACTCTAGACCCCAATGGATTATCCAATGGTCCCAAACTTCCGTTCACTTGACTGTTTAATCATCACCATTCTTTATATTAGTTGCTAGTATGACTTCCAAATATGTCAACAGCTTGAATTTACTGTACTTTAGAGTTGAGAACCATATCCCCTTTTAAGAACCCCTGATCTATAGAATAAAAACAGTTGTTTTTCCTATCAGTTAGGAAGGAAAAACAGTTGTTTTTCCTTCCTAACTGATAAATGTATCTATGAAAATAAAACTTCACATTCATTCTAGATAACTGTTTATTAAATAAAATGTACTGATTTTATATTATCAATATATGAAAAAAATTACATTGCAGATGTATGTACAGGTAATAAATAAGAGTTGTATTTTCAAATGGTCACCCAATGTGAAATAAATGGCTACTCAGTAAGCAAATTTTGACCACCAAAAATTCAAATTTATTGATAAATTTTATTATATATTTTTTTATATTTAAAAATATATAGTACAAGCAATCCTCGACTTATTTTCAGTCATACTTATAACGGCAATGAGCAGTGTTGTCAATAAATTTTGTGATTAATCAATACAATTGATAAAAAGTTTGAATCCTGAACAATGGTCTGATATACAAAAAGCATCCTTTTTATTGTTTGATCCTCATATTTTTGTATTTAAGTTTATTAAAATAAAATGGAATGTAATAATAAGTATTGGTATTGGTACTATTGATTTCAATTCATAAATTTTAAACATTTTTTGACTTATGACAGCAGGATTCAAACCAAACCCATCAAGGCTATTTGTATTTTGAAATAATACATTATTTTAAATTATTACTGATTATGATACAGGATACTGTTCAGTATCAATTTATGTTCAATCAATAACTTATATTATACCTTTCCATTGGATGTTTTATTTTAAAAGAAATTTTGTTGAATTTGCAGGTAAGTTAAGCCTGTTCTATATCCATAATTACAATATTGATATATTACGTATCTAAAATGAGATTTGTTTATATTTTATTACATAAAGAAATTACAACTATTCATCAAACTACTATATGTTTATCCAATATTATGTAGTAATAATAAGTAATATTTAAAATCACACATAAACCTGTAATATATACAAATCTTTTATTTGTTGTAATTTTAAATGAAATTAAGCCATTTTGCATTATTTCAAACGTATTTTGAGTCTCTTCCCCTTCAAAATTTTTCGTCGCATTATGCATGATATTATAACATGGTTTTCAAAGCTGATCGGAGATAGAATTGAATTTGGCTATTATAAAACTGTTATGCTGTTATTGTTATTATAAAACTGTGTTTGGCTATTTTTTAATACAGTATATAAAAAATCAACAGTAGTTATGAAAAAATGTTTATAATTAAGTTACTATATATTCTAATTAAAAGATTTCCTTTAAATAATAATTTTTAAATATATATAAAATGTTAGTACAATTCTATATAGAAAGATAAATCAAAAAATTCTATCAGAAGTTTTTAGACTACCTCCACTGCCAGATTTACCTATGGGCCGACTAGGCTATGTCCTAGGGCCCCGCAATTCCAGGGGCCCCAAAACTATCAATCTGTTTTCAACTTTTATAAACTTTTAATAAGAAAAAATGGGTTTTTATTAAAGTGATAGATAGAAATTAAAATTTTAAAGGTTCCTTATAACTTTTAACTCAAGATGTAGCTGATTTGAATTTTTTTTTTGTTATAACAAACAAAAAATTCAAATCAGCTGCATCTCGAGTGTAGAAAATTTGCTGTAAAAAACAAGGATAAGACACATGAAAGTAGAGCAAGACAAAGACAAAGATGGCTGTCCAAAATGAGAACATGATTAATTCAGTAAAAATTTTATTTTCTATCTAGCACTTTAAAAAATGGTATTTCAACTTGATAATCTAGGATTAGCTTTTAAATCAGATCAGGTATCTTAAGATAGAATTTATAAAAATCCTTATATGAATAAGTCAAATAAAATTAATATCATAGATAATAATTATTTTTAGGGGCCCTAAAGCCATGCTCATCCTAGGGCCCCCAAAAATGCAAATCCAGTTCTGATTACCTCTATAAACAATCAATTTCTTTCATAATCACAGATTGTAGGCTTAGAGATCCGTTATTATCCTCAGTATATATGCATGCATTGCATGCTTGCATATATACTAAGGATAAAATAGAAGTGTTAAATGAAATAGTGATGTGCAGGGACATTATATTATAATACCAATGAAAATATTATCCCAATATCATACTTATGACCAACATATTAATGACTTAGTGGATTACTTAAACAATAATACATATAATAAACATGATTTAATAAATATATTTTGTATTGCTAAGTAAATAATAAAAAAATAATTAAAGTGCATGATACAATCCTGAACATGAGGAATTTGATAGTGTTGGAAGAGGAGAATTGAATTACCAAAAAAAAAAATGTCAAACTATTTTAGATTATTGCACATTCTCTTTTTTGAAGAAAGTTTCAAAGATTAAATAGCAAAATCAGAAATATATTTATAAACAATATTTATTTTTAAGATAAATAGTGTTAACAAATCAGCAGTATTCAGGGAGTGATAAATAGATATATCCAAATATCATTTTTCAAGGCCTATGAATCAGTACTATTACAATAATTATATAGATTCCATTCAACGTTTTGGGAAAGGAGAAGGAAAATACAGTAAGACCCCACTTAATGCTGTTTCAATATAACACGGTTTTATTTGAATTCTATATTTTTTGATTTCACTTTGATGCAGTTTTTCAAACTGTTATATTCACATAAATCCAAAATTGCATGAATATGTTGCTTTAATACTCCTATGTCTTCTAACAGTGCATTTGATATCAATGTAATGTAGTACTGTATATATAAAATTTTGATGCTGTAACAGTTCATATTTATGATCAGTCCTCAAGAATAAGCATTTCTGAAGATGACGAGCAAAAAGAACTTGCAACGGATTTTCTCAAAACAAGTTTAACCACTATTACAGAAATTATGGATCAGTTATACAAAATGATCCAAATTTTAATAGAAGTTCAAAGGCAAGATGAAGTATCACGGATGTGATGTCTCGGTATCGACAATTGCTTTCTGAAGGAAAGAGGAAAAGGCAAACGACTTTAGATGACTTCTTAACAAAAAACAAAAAATGTCAAATGAGAAAAAACTTTCCTCATCACAAATTATTTACTCAAATATTTTTGATTTTCATGAAAGATTTATGAATACAAATCGATATTAGCAATAAAAAAAATGATACATATTTTTTTATTCACTGTTCTGTTTCACATATTTTATTATTTGTGTGTTAAAATGACCTTGTTAAACACTGTTTCATTTAGTGCTTGGTTTCTTTGAAATGTATCCCCGCATTACACAGGGTCTTACTATATTCATTATTATAAATAACTTTTAAAATAATTTCATTCTGTTTTTTGATTACAAATGAATCAGAAAAATTAAATCAACCAAATGGAAAAATAAATCATTTTCTTTATAAATTTTTCTTTTGTCATAAAAATGTCCTGATATTATAATCCAATAGGCTGTATATACTGATGTCATCAAGCTGGATTATAAACTAAAAAATATATAAAGAAGAATAAAAAAGAAAGTTTTCAGATTTACTCCTCAACAATGCTTACAATATTGATATAGGCTGTCATCCTGTTAAATAAAATTTAATATAAATACAATTTGTGGCTATTGTATAAAGAAATTTTAACTTAGGAGAAATGATGAAATGAAGATGCATATACCAACATATTGTTTCTCAATGTTATCTGCTTAGATTTAAGGCCAAACATTGATTTCTTGAAACAGAAAACATTGAAATTTTACATGAAATTCTCAGAATACTTCTGGGAATCTCATGTAAAGTTATTAAGGTGGTTAGCAAGTAAAGTAAACAACTTACTTCAATTCAGCACTATTCTGCAGTTGAGCACTCTCATAGGATTGGGAGCCCAATCCTATGAGAGTGCTCAACTGCAGAATAGTGCTGAATTGAAGTAAGTTGTTTACTTTACTTGCTAACCACCTTAATAACTTTACATGAGATTCCCAGAAGTATTCTGAGAATTTCATGTAAAATTTCAATGTTTTCTGTTTCAAGAAATCAATGTTTGGCCTTAAATCTAAGCAGATAACATTGAGAAACAATATGTTGGTATATGCATCTTCATTTCATCATTTCTCCTAAGTTAAAATTTCTTTATACAATAGCCACAAATTGTATTTATATTAAATTTTATTTAACAGGATGACAGCCTATATCAATATTGTAAGCATTGTTGAGGAGTAAATCTGAAAACTTTCTTTTTTATTCTTCTTTATATATTTTTTAGTTTATAATCCAGCTTGATGACATCAGTATATACAGCCTATTGGATTATAATATCAGGACATTTTTATGACAAAAGAAAAATTTATAAAGAAAATGATTTATTTTTCCATTTGGTTGATTTAATTTTTCTGATTCATTTGTAATCAAAAAACAGAATGAAATTATTTTAAAAGTTATTTATAATAATGAATATAGTAAGACCCTGTGTAATGCGGGGATACATTTCAAAGAAACCAAGCACTAAATGAAACAGTGTTTAACAAGGTCATTTTAACACACAAATAATAAAATATGTGAAACAGAACAGTGAATAAAAAAATATGTATCATTTTTTTTATTGCTAATATCGATTTGTATTCATAAATCTTTCATGAAAATCAAAAATATTTGAGTAAATAATTTGTGATGAGGAAAGTTTTTTCTCATTTGACATTTTTTGTTTTTTGTTAAGAAGTCATCTAAAGTCGTTTGCCTTTTCCTCTTTCCTTCAGAAAGCAATTGTCGATACCGAGACATCACATCCGTGATACTTCATCTTGCCTTTGAACTTCTATTAAAATTTGGATCATTTTGTATAACTGATCCATAATTTCTGTAATAGTGGTTAAACTTGTTTTGAGAAAATCCGTTGCAAGTTCTTTTTGCTCGTCATCTTCAGAAATGCTTATTCTTGAGGACTGATCATAAATATGAACTGTTACAGCATCAAAATTTTATATATACAGTACTACATTACATTGATATCAAATGCACTGTTAGAAGACATAGGAGTATTAAAGCAACATATTCATGCAATTTTGGATTTATGTGAATATAACAGTTTGAAAAACTGCATCAAAGTGAAATCAAAAAATATAGAATTCAAATAAAACCGTGTTATATTGAAACAGCATTAAGTGGGGTCTTACTGTATTTTCCTTCTCCTTTCCCAAAACGTTGAATGGAATCTATATAATTATTGTAATAGTACTGATTCATAGGCCTTGAAAAATGATATTTGGATATATCTATTTATCACTCCCTGAATACTGCTGATTTGTTAACACTATTTATCTTAAAAATAAATATTGTTTATAAATATATTTCTGATTTTGCTATTTAATCTTTGAAACTTTCTTCAAAAAAGAGAATGTGCAATAATCTAAAATAGTTTGACATTTTTTTTTTGGTAATTCAATTCTCCTCTTCCAACACTATCAAATTCCTCATGTTCAGGATTGTATCATGCACTTTAATTATTTTTTTATTATTTACTTAGCAATACAAAATATATTTATTAAATCATGTTTATTATATGTATTATTGTTTAAGTAATCCACTAAGTCATTAATATGTTGGTCATAAGTATGATATTGGGATAATATTTTCATTGGTATTATAATATAATGTCCCTGCACATCACTATTTCATTTAACACTTCTATTTTATCCTTAGTATATATGCAAGCATGCAATGCATGCATATATACTGAGGATAATAACGGATCTCTAAGCCTACAATCTGTGATTATGAAAGAAATTGATTGTTTATAGAGGTAATCAGAACTGGATTTGCATTTTTGGGGGCCCTAGGATGAGCATGGCTTTAGGGCCCCTAAAAATAATTATTATCTATGATATTAATTTTATTTGACTTATTCATATAAGGATTTTTATAAATTCTATCTTAAGATACCTGATCTGATTTAAAAGCTAATCCTAGATTATCAAGTTGAAATACCATTTTTTAAAGTGCTAGATAGAAAATAAAATTTTTACTGAATTAATCATGTTCTCATTTTGGACAGCCATCTTTGTCTTTGTCTTGCTCTACTTTCATGTGTCTTATCCTTGTTTTTTACAGCAAATTTTCTACACTCGAGATGCAGCTGATTTGAATTTTTTGTTTGTTATAACAAAAAAAAAATTCAAATCAGCTACATCTTGAGTTAAAAGTTATAAGGAACCTTTAAAATTTTAATTTCTATCTATCACTTTAATAAAAACCCATTTTTTCTTATTAAAAGTTTATAAAAGTTGAAAACAGATTGATAGTTTTGGGGCCCCTGGAATTGCGGGGCCCTAGGACATAGCCTAGTCGGCCCATAGGTAAATCTGGCAGTGGAGGTAGTCTAAAAACTTCTGATAGAATTTTTTGATTTATCTTTCTATATAGAATTGTACTAACATTTTATATATATTTAAAAATTATTATTTAAAGGAAATCTTTTAATTAGAATATATAGTAACTTAATTATAAACATTTTTTCATAACTACTGTTGATTTTTTATATACTGTATTAAAAAATAGCCAAACACAGTTTTATAATAACAATAACAGCATAACAGTTTTATAATAGCCAAATTCAATTCTATTTTCCTTTATTTATATAAAAACAAGCTATACAATTTTACAGATTTGTAGCTATACAATTTTACAGATAAGAGTTTGCTTCAGTTTTTGTTGCTTTTTTGATTAGATATATTTTAATAAGTATAGACTTGTTATATATATTTTATTTACATAAACTATAATACTAGACTCATTATTTGGCAAGTTTGAACTTAAGTCTTTATGAATTGAAATTTTTTAAAGTGTTGATTCTTATAAAGATACAATATATGTAATATATAAAGAATAAAAATAATACATTAATCTATGTTTATTTTTATAAATTATGCTAAATAAAAATTATATAATATTCATATTCTTGTGAATCTCATTTTAAATTATGATTAATTTGATATTAAAAAAAAATCCAAACTTTCAAAAAAAAAATATATTTTAGGTTCTTTGTAAATTTTGATGTTGGAGATAAGACCTTATACCATATTATATTTGTTTTTCCTTTGTAAAAGTTTGTGTAAATAAAATATATATAATAAGTATATGCTATTTACAATTTAATGTAAATTTTAATATTGAATATAGAATCCTATATTTGTTTTTCTTTATAAATGTTTATTTCACAAAAAACATTATACTTATAATGGACAGAGGATGAACAGCACTCAGATAAAAAATATACCATCACTAATCAAATGTTATAAATTTCTTCACCATCATTGTTTCCTTTGGGTCAAAACTTTTCCAGAGTAATTGATTTTATGGGCTGTTGATAGTCCAGTTTGTCATAAGAATATTTTCTTTAAGAGTTATCTGGACTCCAAAACAGAATAGTTCTACTAAACTGTATACAGTTGAGTCTCTGTAGTCCAGCCCTTCACCAATCCAACACTCTGTAAACTGTCGCACTGCCCACATGAAATTTTCATGTCACAACCATGGTTACAACTTGTCCATGTGCGAGAGAGAAAATAACACAAAACAAATTGTCAGTCGCTATTCTGTTGTTGCGCAGGCATTATAATCGGACTATTTTTTAAGTTCAGTACACTGTTTACTACAAAATAGCGTTTTTACTGTATCAGTGTTTGTTATTTATTGTTACATAATGTCACAAATCAGAAAGAGTGAAATACGAAACATAAGACATTGACTGTGGTTGAAAAGGCAGAAATAATTAAGAAACTTGACTTGGGAGAAAAGTTTAGTGATTTGGCTTTGTTAAAAACACACAAATTATACATAAATCTTTTATTCAAAAACGTTTTCGGCTATCCACGTAGCCTACCTCAGTTGTAGTACAATTAGGCAGGCTATGAGGATAGCCGAAAATGTTTATGAATAAATGATTTATCTTACTTTTTTGGTTTATTGTTTGCTTTTATTTAATATCTAAAGTAAGAAGTTTTCCTCATTCATTTTAAATATTCATTTCTTAAATTCAATAATGATTTTTATATATAATGTGCAAGAACAAGTTATCAATTTAATTCTTATTTTATTGATGTTTTGTGATTTTATAATTGTCATTATAAGAATCTTTAATTTTATGATTGTTTTTTTTTATTTTGAAAATGAAAATGATTTATCTTATTTTTTTGGCTTATTGTTTGCTTTTTTTGAATACTTAAAACATAATTTACTCCAAAATTTTGAATAATTTATAATACAGTTTAAAATTAGATATAAAATTTTTTAATTATAAAAATAAAAAATTAAATCATCATCAAACAAAGATTATATTAAATCTCTATAACTGCAAATGATATACATTCCTGACAAAATGATATGAAAATAAAGGATTTACAGTATTTAATTAAATACAGTTAAACTGCTCTACATAATAATAATGAATTCTTGTACAGTTGAACTTATGCAATTCTATATACAGTATAATATGAAATAATCTATAGATCATTTCATAAATTAAAAACCAAATAACTAAACAATATTTCAAAGAGAATAAAAACATTATTATTATAAAAAATATGAAAATATCTAACAAATCTAACATTGCCTTAATAATAATCCAAGCTAAGCATTGATTAAAAAAATATATAAAGTTCATTATAAGATTTTTTGGGAATAATAAAGGTATTTTTCTCATACCAAGAAAATTAGTTACTCTTATTTGATCATCAATAAATTGGATAGATACATATTGAAATGATTAGTGATCAATATATCAATATAATCACCAATCATTTCAATTTATATAACAAATATATTAAGAAACAGATGTGAAGATGAATAGTCTTCTATTCTTATGTAAATCAGATTATTATTATAACCATACAGTTTAACTATCTGCTAATCTGTATGATTACAATTATATTTAAAAATAAATTTTCGATTTAGTAAATTTCCTATCCTACATTTGATTTGTATACTGAAGATAGTGATTTTCCAATCCCTCAGTATTAATGAAAGTAATAGTATTTAAACTGAGAATAACATGTTAAACATCATATATGAATAGCAGGAATACCTTGCATAGTGTGGCTTCATTTAGGATGCACTATATAAAGGTATTTGGATTAGGCATGCAGTTCATAATTTGCACTTGAAAATTTAGTGTGAAATGATTCACAATATTGAGGTAGTGTGTTCATCACTACCTATTTAATTCCTTAAAAATCCTAAAAATTTTATTTTAAAAAATTTAGAAATAAAACTATAAATTGAAAATTCAAAAATTAGCTCAAGATTGCAGAAGCTAAAATATTTTATTTGACTTTAACTTCTGCAATCTTGAATTAATTTTTGAATTACTAGATTATAGCTGTTCAAAAGCAGAAGAATGCAAAAAATGTTTATAGATACAATATCTATACAGCAGATCCTCAATTTACAAATTTTGTCTTATGCAGTTTTAAAGATATGTGGATGTGTAAATCTTTAAAATTTTAAAATTTCCATAAAATGCTGATGAAAAATTCAATAAACAATATACATTTTTGCAAAAATATCATTGTTTTTAAATTTTCTTATCTATAATTAATATAAATTCATAAATTTCATTTGATCTTTCTGTTTACTAATGTGCCCATTTGTGTATATTAAATTTAAGCATTGTTGGACTTATCTGGTTTTCAATTTATGCAAAATTTTTTTGAATGAATTATTTACATAATAAACATTCAATTAGACTGCACCAAACACAAACTACAAGTAATATTACTCAAGAGCCCTTTAGCAATCAAAAGATTTTTTTTGACTGCTAAAGGGCTCGAGTAATATTACTTGTAGTTTATTTATATAAGTCAGAGACATACTGTACTGTATAACTATTGCATATATTTTTGGCATTAAATGCTAAAAATATATGCAATAGTTATATAGTACATAGAAATTTTAAAGTTTTATTTATTTTATTATTTAACTATAAAAATAATAGATGATTTTTAAGTTTAATTGCATCTTCTTATTTCATCCAGTCAATTCCAATTATTTTTTAAGCAAAAAAATTTCCCATTGAATATATTTCCCAATCCTTGTCAATTCAATTAACACAGTAGTTGCACTAAGGTATTCCTGTTTATTAGTTTATTATACTACAATGATATAATCTAGCTTTATTTATTTTAAATCCTGTTTTCTATGCTATACTTTCTACTTGATATTCAATAGTTACAAAAATATTTTTAGTAATTATTGAAATTATTATATTTTTTTTTGAGAATTTATTATTGAGAACATTTGAAATTTTAGATGCAAGTTTTAGATTTTTTTATCAACTTTTATGGAGAGAAAGCTTTTTTAAGAAAAGAGAGAATGAGATGAAGTCAAATCCTAAGTTCAATTTTTAGTCTTTATTAACTTCTAAATGTATTCACATTCTTAAAATCATTTGGATATGATTCAGTAAAATATAGTATAATCATATTAAATTCATTTTTATTTCCATTTATTTTTTTCAGTGAAAAGTTATCAATAATCAAAGCAATTGCTTAAAATTTTTGTTTATTTTTAGTAAATTTTCCCTAGAAACATTGATTTTACTTAAAATCAATTAATTTTCAAATTTGTGTTGAAAATATCATAAGTTTCTTTATAAATACAAATGATTAATATTAATCATAATCTTTATGAAATTACTGTTTCAGGTTTATATAAAAGTTTTTCTTTCTCAATAATGTCTTGACATAAGTTTTTGGATCAAGAGAAAAACAAAAAATTTTGAGACAGGCAAATTTCTGATATTCAAGGACTAGTTTTTGACAATTTTAAAATAAAATTGAAGTTATATTATACTTACGGTGATCATACATCCTTTATTTAAGAGGACAGTCCTTTATTTCACTTCTGTCTTTTTGATTTATTTTTTTCTAAAATGGCTATTTTATTCTTTATTTTATGAATTGAAATAGTAAATTGAATACCAGTGTGCAACAGATGGTCCACAAAAGTGTGTCTTGACAGTGTTATGTTTCTGTGTTGTCAGTCATGAAAAGATTGAAAAATGGTGACAAAATGATGAATCCTGCCAATATAGATGGGTTAGAATTTTTAAATATTTCACAGGCATTTTACAGATATCATTTAAAAGCATTTTAAAATCATCAAATTTTGCATTTTATTAAACTAGCACTTAATTGAGCAGCAAAAGTTTGTTTTCACTAAAAATAAACATCTTTTTTATTCAAGTAAAACATTTTTGGTACTTTTGTACCCTCCTCAGTACATGAAGAACTATTAATCAAAAACATTTTACTTGAATAAAATATGTTTGTTTTTAATAAAAACAAACTATTGCTACTCAATTAAGTGCTATTTTAATAAAATACTAATCAGTAAAGATCGACGAGAGCAGAAGGAAACGTCTCAAAGTAGAATCAAATTTTGCTCTGTCTCCCCAGATTTAATGTCCCTACTGAATGGGTATTTTCATTAGTTATGTGGACCCCTGAGAAAACCCAATTAAAAGTCAAAACATTGGAAGCATATATTTATATCAAATGCAAATTTGACACGACCTGTATAGAGGTTTATGAATTTTTAAAACACAAACCCAATTTATTAAAAAAGTTTATTCTTGTAAAAAATATCAAAATTAATTTTTTTTAAAGTAATAATATGATTGTTTAAGATGTTATGTTGTTCATTATATTGTATTGTTTATTATATTTTATAATAAATGTTATACAAGTTTTTTAATTTTAATAAAACAAATAAATGCAACCTGTTTTTTATTATTATAAAACAATTTCTGATTTGCCCTTTATTTTCTCCAAAAAAAAATATGGTCACCATAATTATTCCCCATAATGAAAATTCTATACAGATGGTGATTTAGCATTAGATATTTATCAAATTTTTCTAATAATGATTCTTTAACTATTGAATAAGAATTTGAAAAATTACTGTCAATTATTTCAGTTGATTCTTTCCATAGAAGATAATTCTTCTGGATATAAATTTTATTAAAACAGAGTATTTCCTAATTCTCAATATTAAATTATAAAATTTACAATAATTATGAGTTTTATTTGTTTTAGATTACTAGTTTGTTCATGTAATTAGATTTTGCTGATGATATTCACATTTTTATCAGTTAATTGCTAGATTTTAATAAAATAGAGAATTTGAAGATAGGAAAGATAATTACAATGTTTCTACTCAATTTTTCAGCAGCATTAATATATTAGCATATATTAATGCTGCTGAAAAATAATCTGCTGCTCAATAATCTTAATATATCATCTGATAGAGAATTTGATACTGATAATAGCAATGTCATTATTGATAATCAAGCACTTATTATCAAGATTGAATCTTTGATGGTAAAAATAACAATCCTCTTTATTCTATAATAGAAGATATAATTCACTGTTGAGTTCTCTACTTTTTATTATCCAGATAAATTCAATGTTTCAATCAATTTTAATATAATTAGATTTTGCTGATGATTTTAAACTGATAATCTTGTGCAGGATACTGAAATAATTAAAAACTGATTTCAAAATATTGCAATAATATGAAATAATGAAAATCATTTATATGGAATTTGCTTTAAATAAATTAGACAATTAGAAATCATACAATAATAATTTTTCCAAACTATTGATTATAACTCAGACACAATTCATAACTTAAATTCTGTTTTTTTTTTTTTTTTTTTTTTTTTTTTTTTTTTTTTTTTTTTTTTTTTTTTTTTTTTTTTTTTTTTTTTTTTTAACAACTTGAAATTGCAAACTAAACTACTATTATCAGATAAGTAATTTTTTTTATTCAGCTGAATTAAAAAACAATTTCTGATCTGTATAAATATTTTGATTTGTGATGCTACTCACATGCATTTTGGAATTACTCTTGATAAAAGACTTATTATAGTATTAACTTCCATATATTTAAATTAAAAATTTTTTCTACTCTAAAACTGGAATATGATATAATTTATGATTCATAACTAATCATTTAACAATGAAATAATTCTCCATAATTTAATTTTATCAAAGATTTATTTTGCATTCTTATTTATCCAATAGCATCCACTTTCAGGATTGTCTATTTAAAAGTTTAAATTCCTCAGTAAAAAATGCACTTTACTTTTCCTATATTTTGAATAGAGTAAAGAAACTTAACTTTTCCAATGTAAAAAGTCTTTTAAGATTCTCTTTATGAAATAAATAACATTGATCTAATAAAGAAAACTTTATTTGACAAATTTTAATTACTCAATTCCTTGAAATTCTTATATCAACAAATACATATTTTCTTCATATTAAAAATCTTATAAACTACAAATCAAAGAAACTTTTGATATACAAAATGATCAGCAATGATTTTATCTTGAACAATTATTTTCTTAAATTTCTTATCATTATATAAGAATTTTATTTTTTATATTTTTATCATTTATTATTGAATTTTAGTTTTCTGTAATGAAAGCTTACCTAAACTTTATATTATTTTTGTTTTCTTGTAATTTTTATAAAATTTTTCTAAATAAATAAATACTAGTAATTAAGCCTGTGCTAACCAGACTGGGGAAAATTATTTTAATTAAAAAGTGAGCAATATCTACAGAATTTTGTTTCTTCTTTAACTTTTATTTGGGATAAGCAAGAAAACATAAGCACAAAATTTTAAAAATATGTATCAGATTAAATATATATAAGGAATTCAAATTTCATTAAAATTAGCAAGCATTGATCAAAATTTATCTTTGTTTGAACACTTGTATGCAGACTGAAGTGGATTTAATAAAACCAAAAGTACTTTCTGCAGTTGTATAATTGTTTTTTCACTGTACCAGTCTTAGTGCTATGATTAGTATTTATTTATCAAGATAGTGGTTTCTTAATACATTATGATTTACCTCACTTAATCCATAAAAAAATTCTAATACTAAAGACTCATTAACAAATTAACTGAATTGGGTCGTTCAGTGTCTGCTGTATATAAAGTAATTAAAAAAGCCAATAATTATGATAAGAAGCTACATCCAGGGAGGCCAAGATGTACATAACAGCAATATGATCGTCAGATAGTACGGCTAGCATCAACCCAACAGCTATCTCTGTCAAAAATTCGACAGGTAATTGGTATAAATGTCTCTAATAATACTATTCACAGGCAAATTCGATAATGTGGGTACATTGAATATGCACAGATGGCAAGGAAACCACATCTCACTCCAGTGCACACAGCTGCACGCCTGGCCTGGGCAGAGGAACATCAGACTTGGGATGATCAGTGGGTAACCACAATCTTTAGTGATGAGAAAAAATGGAATTTAGATGGACCGGATGGATGCGCATCATATTGGCATGATTTTCGAAAAGAACTGTGATCATTTTTTAGTTGACAGCAAGGTGGCAGAGCTGTTATGGTTTGGGATGGCTTTTCTTTCAATGGTTGCACTGAATTAGCATTTCTAGCTGGTAGACAGAAGGCAAGTGACTATATGAGTTTTCAATGATTATTTATTACACCATCTGCAGAAGATTTGGCTGGTCCTAACTTTGTTTTCCAGCAAGATAATGCCACCATCCATATGGCAGGGTCAACAAGAAAATGGTTTGAGGCAAGAGGCATTACTGTAATGAAGTGGCCAGCCAAAAGCCCTGACTTGAATCCTATAGAGAATCTTTGGGGGATCCTTACCAGAGCGGTTTATGCAAACAATCGTCAATTTTCTTCTGTTAATGAGCTGAATATGCAAATCATTAAGAGCTGGTATGATGTTCGACCTGAAATTCATCAAGATTTGGTAATGTCAATGAAATCACGTGTGTGTAAAGTGCTTAAAGAAAATGGAAGTTACATCTATTAATTAATTTGTTTTCAGAATATTATTTTGTATATTTTCATACAGTTATAAAAAATTCTTTAAACTTTTGACACAGGTCAAAAACATGTTTTTGTTGCTAATTAATTAAATAATAAAATATAATTTTTTTTCCTGCATAAATCAATGTATTCTCATGTATTATTTTGTCTTTTAGCGCAACTTCCATTCGGAAATAATTAAACCAATTGCATCAGCCAAAAAATCCTATTCTTTAAACTTTTGGGATGCACCTTAGCTTTGACTGCATCTTCACTTTTTTAATGGTCCTTATAGTTGACTCATTAACATTCATTAGCCAAGCTACCGACACAGCACTCTTGCTGCGCCCTAACTTTGTCACCATATAAAGATTTTTCCCTAGTGATAGCATGTTTCTAATTCAATTGATTTATCATTGTCAACTATGTTTTCCAAATGTTTGGAAGAGCACATGATGACAGAAAAGAATAATCTATAAAAATGAAACTGATGCAAGATTGTATTTAAGAAAAATGCACACAAAATAGAAACGAACATGAAATAACATTAATATATACTAACAGCACAGAAATGTATGACTGATTCCATTCCTATTGAAAGCAATGTACTATATGCATAGAAATTGCACAGCTGTTTTTTTTAGAAATCAGAATTTATAGTGACTTAAAAAGAAAACAATATCACCACTCAGATCCTCAGATAAAATCATTAATTTGAACTGAAAATATTATTTTTTTTATCTTGTATCAAACTTTATATATTTTTTCCATTTCAGGATTAATAAAAGTTTCTGGTGGATTAAAATAATAAAAATCCACACTTATATTAATTAATTTTTTTTTAATTTTATTGAAGCTTTAATAATAATGACAAATAAAAAATAAATGTTTACAACAGTACTTTGTGGTTGCTATCAAAAACTACATAGACATGAATCCCAGATCTATAGTTGGTGAATTGCTGCACATTTATGCAACTGTGTAAGAGATTTGGTGGCTGCCACTGAGTGTGTTGGTAAACATTTGTGAGCACCTTCAAGCATTTTGA
Source organism: Olivierus martensii (assembly GCA_000484575.1). NCBI lineage: Eukaryota > Metazoa > Arthropoda > Arachnida > Scorpiones > Buthidae > Olivierus > Olivierus martensii. The sequence continues at coordinate 74,949 of AYEL01089958.1, read as the reverse complement.
GAAACAAGTTTTTTCTGCTCAAAAATAAATTATTTTGATATATTCCTAAAGAAAAATTGTTCTGAATCTTTAAATATATAATTTGGCTAGTTTATCTACTTTTTAAAGGAGTTAGGACTAATTTAAGTTGTTAGAGTTAGGTTTAACGTGCTTTGTTGAGTTAGGCTTAGCTTCCATCTTTCTTTTCTAGGAGTTTATTCTTAGAAGGATTTTTTAATTTTGTTATATTCTTTTAGATAACATTTTCCTGAATCTTCTGATATATAATCTGTCTGATTTGTTTGATTATTTAAGAAGACAGGACTAATTTAAGTTGTAAGTGTTAACAGTTAAGCTTAGCTTGCTCAGCTGTGTTAGAAATCAAAGAAGAACACTTACAAGGGAGGTTCAGACATTGGGTCACCGACACACCTGTAGTAGTCCCCTAGGACAATATAATGTGTGAGTAATAAAGGACACCTGTAGTAGTCCCCTAGGACAATATAATGTGTGAGTAATAAAGTACGGGGAGGTTCAGACATTCAGGTCACCGATTTTTTTTTGAAATTTTGCATACCTTGTATAGTCCCCTAGGACAATATAATGTGTGAGCAATAAAGTGCACTACTCACGCATTGTCGAGAAAATAGCATGAGAAGTTTCGTATTGAGATCATATATTCTTCTAAAATTTTTAATATTTTAAAAATATTTAAAGATAATTTTAGTGATTTATTCTTAATTTTTTTTGTCCTTTTAATTTTATTTCAAGTTATATTTAGAGACTTAATTTTTTAAAAATCACATACAAAGAAACAATTATTTTCTTCATTAGAGATATTCTTTCAATATTTTATGCACATTTCACATTTTTGTATGTGCTCTTAAATTTAATTTTAAGGACACACAAAAATAATTAATGTCGATTTAAGATAATTGCTAAATATGAAAATTTTTTCCTAATTTCTATAAAACATAAAATTAATTTAATTGGTTTTATCTTTCATACAAAATCTGTATAAGAAAAGTTGATACAGCTATTAGAAATTTATCATCATTACAGCAATAAATTTCAATTTAACAAATTTAATGTTGAATTAATTTATTATTAGGTAGCACTAACAATTTTATACACAGCATATTATTGATTATCTGGGCTAATGGAGGAGAGTTTATAAATGAATAATTGAAAAGCATGGCTAATCTAAACTTCTTTGCATTATTGCATTTTGAAAATATACTGTATTTATATGTATAAAACAACCTAATAACTTATTCTAAATAATCTACAATTTTTATTTGTTGCTGAGTCTTCAAAATTTTTTTCTAATTTTTCAATGAATTTTCTTCACAGTTCATACAAAGTACCATTGGGTCATATACTGAAGAAAGTATAAATACAGGATAATGTTAGGTTATGCTGTGACTAGTGATACTTTCTAATTTCTTCTTCATTCTATCTATCTAAATTTTAATAATTTTATAAATGAATTTTTGAAATCTGAAAATAAAATGATACTTCATATTATATTGTAACTCAGCTGTTTAAAATTAAATGGACATCTGTCAATATTAGATATTTTTTTTCTTAATGTGAATCTTTTTTGAATATAATATTCAAGCCAATTACATAAATTTGTTTATTATTTTTACAAAAATATTTTTAGAACATTTTTTTTATAAATATGATTTTTACACACAATTAAAATTTGAGAATTTAGAAGTAAATTTTCCTAAGTGAAAGAGATTATTATTATTATAAAATTATTTATATTATTATTCTCTATTTGATCAAAAATCTAAATATTTACAATTAAATAAATATAAACAATTAAAAATTAATTATGAAGTTCAGAATCATTCCAATTCACAAGATGATCATTCTGAATATTGCTAATTGAATTATTCAATAAATATTCAATAATTATTCATACATTAATATAATTTATAAGCTTGAAAATAAAATTACTATCTAATAATTTATATATGCATAATTAATTTCTAAATCAAATAATTTGCATATGTTATCATTCTAAATAAATTAACAGAAGAATCAAAGTATATGCTTGGTAATAATTTACCTTGCCGATAGAATTCTTGACATACTTGATAACTCCATCTCTTGCTAATTTCCCATGGTCGACAGGGATTGCACAAATCTGCACACTTTAAGGCTATCTAAATTGAACAAATTTTATGAAAACAGAAATTTTTAAAATAAAATTATTACTAATTAAATATGATTTTACCTGCAAAATGAAGTGCCTATATTCTTTCTCTGCCATGTCAAGGATACCAGTATCTAGATACCTCTGAAATCAAGGAACAGATGGTGGGTTTCAAAGTTTCCTGTAGAAGTAATTATTCACATTATCACTAATCTATTATGTTAATACTACTTGATGCCCAGCCTCCATTGGCTGCTGTTAATTTTAGCAGTGAATTTTAGTGATAATCTTTTTATATATTCCATGTGAATCAAATCTGATCTTTCAGACACAGTCACATTATTACTAATATTGTTGTAGTTTAGAATGCATTATATACTTATTTAGATAGATTTTTATTTCAAATATTGCTGTATCCTCAACAAAAAAATATGTTCCATTAGAGATATTTTCAATAATTTTTAAAATATAAATATATTTGAAGTAAGTTTTTGTTTTATTTGGATGAGAATATGTATGGATAACAGTTTTTTCAAATGCAATCAACAAAGACTTAATTGTTTCGAAAATATTTCTGATATATAAATTTTTTCTACATATATGTATAACTAAGTCAGATATTAGCATTTATCAATAATATTAGTATTAGAGATACCAATACTATTGATAATCATACTTATGATAATTATAAATTTATACAACCTCCTAAATCTTAACTAATATATTTTAAATATTTTACCTTAAATCTAGATAAAAATTCTTGTTGACGTGTAATATCTGTAGCCAAAATAAGAGATCTGATGTACCATTCTATTTCATCCCTAAAAAATGAATTCACATTTATATCATTAATTACTATTACTATTTTTAAGAAAATGAAATATTTACAAAATTTATATATATAATAATTAGGATTGGTGATATAAATTATTTACCAAATATTTATATTTTTTATGTTCTATAACATTTATATTTTTATATATTATATTAGTTATTCAAAAATTAATTTGTGGATTAAATTTCAATTTTGTAACAGTTTTAAAATTAACTTTTATAATAAATTGTTTTTAGGTTTAACATAGATATTAAAAACTGTATATTTTGTTTTAAAGATTTTTTCATTTTTGAATTATATACTAAATTATACAGCTGTAATCTTAATGTAATACTCATCATTGATATTATATAAAATTATTTTTAAAGTTATGCCATTGTGAAGAATAACTTTCACAATGGAATAACTTCAACTTTTTGGATTAGTGGAAGATAGATGAACTTCCACTCCTTCTATTGCTACCAGTTGAGGGATACAGTTTGCTCAAATTTTATTGATTCCTTGATTATCTAAATAAGCATTAATTTTTATTATAGCAATTATAAAAATGAAAATAAAATTACATTAATAAAAAATTGTAATTTTATCTGTTTATATAAAACAAATATTCTTAAAGTGATAAATATTGAACACTTAGGGCAGGACCAGAAGAAAGTTCATCAGCATCTTATGAAAAACAGCAATTGGTGCCCCTCCATCAAAAAAAAAACAAATTCTACATGATTTTATATACATTTTAATGTAGTTCATTGATATATACATACAAACAGCATGGATAGTAATAGTAAAATGGACTGTTCCATTTTCACATCACATAGCAATATGCTGTGAAATATGAATCATGTAAACCCAGCATATTGAAGAAATAACCGAGAACATCTTAAAGAAAAACAAACTATAGGAAATTATAATTGACAAATCGCATTTCAAGAAGTGATTGTTTATTTTAATATGTTTATATTTCCTTCTTTTGTAAAAATAATGAATCAAGTTGCATTAATTAATATTCAAAACATCAGTGGCATGCAGTCCATGGAAGCTGTGGAAGCGCTGCTCAATTTTATTTAAATTAAAAAAAATCCATTTAAATTTTTATTTAAAAAAGCTTCTGTCAATTTATAAAATTAATATTTATATTTAATACCTTTTCCTCTAAATAATGATAAACGTGATGATTGTTTAATTTTAGCATCTTTGCTTGATTTTTCTTTTGTATCTAAATTTGTTTCTTTGTTTTCTCGTCTTCGCAAAGTCAGCCAAGAAGTAAACTTTGATGTTTCTATAATTTGAACAAAAAATTATCAAGCTATTTATCACTTATTAAAAACTTTATCTTAATAAACTAACAGGAAGAAAAATTATCAGTTAACTAAGATTATCTATTAAAATTCAAAGTTTTTAATATATTTACTGTCAAAACAAATTGGGTTACATAAAATTGTTATTCTGATATAAAATTATTAGTCATATAACAGAATAGATTAATACAACATTTAACATGGTATGCTAAATGAATTTTGTTTCTAAGAAACACTCATATGTAATACTATATTAATAATGTTTTTGACTATACAAAGCAATCTTCTAAATATAACTGGGAAACTGGAGATAATTTTATATAACCCAAAACAGCCATTAGTCCCCCTATTTACACAATTTGTTCTAAAAATTTCCATATAAACTGAAAATCCTTTCTAATACTTTATTAACGAATTTATTTAAAATATATCTAACAGAATGACTAGGTAAAATTAATGAAAATTCTGTGAGTTTAGACATGAAAATTTAAAGTTATAAGTGATACTTTTGCAAAATTATAAATTGTTTAATGAATTTTTTATTCATTTTTATAAAAATCCAATAGAAATAAACAGATTTATGAATTTGTGTATCTCTGAAATTGTATATGTTAAAAATATGTAAATTCAGGATCTACGATACTGTTTAATATGTTTTTCTTAATCAGCCAAATTATTTATTTCAACTTTTAATGTTAATAAATATATACTGGCATTGATTCTCTTTCTATTCCAAATGAAATTTGATTCGGTTATATAATATTTATAATATTTGCTATATCTCAGCAAGTATAAATTAATTTCTTACAAAAGAAATTATATATATCTAGCTATTATTCATTTTCTAATCAATATAATTATGATTTTCAACTTATATTTATAAGCTTATACAGAAGGCAAATCAGATCAATTAACAGAATTTAGGAAGAAACTATAATCTGTCAACAACTGTGGGAATTAGGTACCTGCAAAATATCATGGCTGACAAATTTGCAGTTCTGCAAGTATCTTCAAAATATGGAATTTACTGTCCCTAGTTAATCAGTAATGTATGTTGTTATGACATATATATTGCAGACCCTCTGTATTGTACAATTTTTGATTTTTTTTTAATTGGAAAATGGGTGAAGTTAATTTTATGAAAAACATATTGCTATAGAAATTGGTAAGACAAACATTAAGTATCTTCAAAATATGGAATTTACTGTCCCTAGTTAATCAGTAATGTATGTTGTTATGACATATATATTGCAGACCCTCTGTATTGTACAATTTTTGATTTTTTTTTAATTGGAAAATGGGTGAAGTTAATTTTATGAAAAACATATTGCTAGAGAAATTGGTAAGACAAACATTTGCAATACTTTTTATTGCACATAATATTTTTTAAATACAAAAACATTTAAATAAAGAATAATCTATAGAAAACAATTTACATACTTTAAAATAATTTGTTTGAAACAGATGTCTAGGCATCAGAGCTGGTGGACAGGTTAGCCTCCTTGTTGTGTGATTGCAGCAGTTGTTTTGCAAAGTCGCGGATTAGAACGAATGTCAATACTACTAATTATAACTAAGCGTAACGGTTAGCAACTCTGCAAATTCCAGAGTTCTACCTGAGCTCAGGACTTTTTCCGAAGTTCTAACTTAAATCTAATTAACTACAAGACAATCTAACACTAACCGGCAAAAACAAAACCGGAACTTATAACTAGAAGTGACGAATAAGTGTTAGATTGAAAATGACAAAAACGATGTTAGAAACTTATGCTAATAAATTGAAGAAAATCTCAAACAAGTTAGATAATAAAAAAGATAAATTTATTAGACTCAAAACACTTACAAAAGTGTTAGCAAAAGCTTTATTGAAACAATAATAAAGCAACAAACAAGTATCCAATAAAACTTGTTTAATTCAATTCAAATATCCAAAATCTACAAGAAACAAACCTTAAATACTACTGAATTCTAATACCTCCACTTCCGAAACAAACTTCAAACAATCGTCGATCTTTACAAGAACTCAAATGTCACTCACCAATTTTACGTCTGGAATTCAAACAATCGTCGATCTTTACAAGAACTCAAATGTCACTCGCCAATATTACGTCTGGATTCAACACCTCAACTGGCTGGTCAGATGCGTCTACTTTTATACTCGAGTGCCGTACAGTCCCGTGTTGCATTGAACTACTTAAAGAAACTCTCTTGTGTTTGATCTTTGATCCAAATATTAAGAGCTTTTTCCATTCTTTCCATAATGGGATCACAGAGCATATAAGTAACTTTAGCTCTAGTAGTAATTCCACTAGCATAGTAATGTAAAAAAAAACTCGGTTCTCAGTCCCTTTGAAAAGGTTTTAGCTTTGTAAAAATTAACTCACTCAGACGACAAGTTCAGATGTCTACTTGTTTATTTCTATCTCGCTTCTCCTCTCCGTTTTTCTCTACCCTCTCTCTGTTTATTTTATTTCCCCTACCCAAAAATTTTTCTCTCTCCCTCTGGCGATTCGGAAAGGAATACACAAATTAAAAGATAAAATAATAAAAAGGAATAAAAGAAAAATTAAATGTTTACACTCCGTCATCCTGTTATCAAACTGTCCTCAGTTTGGTACAAAGAAAACTCGTTATTATTCAAGTTATATCAACTCTGATTAACATTCTAATTTAGCAACTTTAATTAATAAAAGGAGTGTGCAACTCCAAAGTTCTTTCACTCGAATTCTATATTGTCACGTAGTTATCCAATTAACGTGGTTTTCTCTTCTCTCTTGGTTGTCTCTTCCACTTTTCTTCCTCATTAATATTTTCTATTTCATTGTCATTATCTTCACCTCTGTCTTCCGACTCGCTATATTCTATTTCCTCTCCTTCCTTATCAGCTATCATAAAGCTTCAGTTGATCTGCGCGTGTTGTGGTCCGTGTCAATTGTGGTCTCTTACCCTGATTCACTGCAGTAAGGTGGGAAATTTCATACACATCTGAAAGTAAACTTTCACAATAGTCATTGGGCGTCTGTACTTTCCTTGACCTTTAATAGGATAACCTGTCATCTCAGGTAGTCTTCTAACCACTACTACATCCCCTATATTATATCCAACAGATGGAGTTCTCCTTTTATCATAATACTGTTTCATCTTAGTTCCTCTCTCAGAGTTCTCTTCTTGAGCCTTTTTTCTGAGTTTATCTACTTCTACATAGTCATTGGATAGTAATTCAGAAGGAAACCTCCTTCAAAATCTGGAAGATATCCATTTAAATCGGCCTGGGTGATGAAAACAGAAATTGCACTACCTGTCTCCATAAACACTGTTTATAGAAGGTATGTAGTATTCTAAAACATAATTGTAAACAGATAAGTTTAATTTGCGGATTAAGTTATTAATAAAATATTGATTAATATGACTCGAGAGTCGCGCCGGCAGGGCATAAGGGAGATCTTTCGACAGGTCTTGCAGAGATTTTGATTTTTGCAAAATAGATTATGGATGATAGATTTAATAAAACAGATTACAGATTTTACAAATAAGTTGTAGATCTTATAAAATGTTACTGGATTTTCTCAAAATCTTTGTTTCTTTCATTGGATTTCGGCCATCTTTATCTTCTCAAGTTCGATTCTTCTACATATTTTGCCCTCCCGCCTCTCCCTATGTATTCTCATTCTCTTAAAAAAATTTCTGCTGTTCGGAGTCGGCCATGTGGCCAACTCTACGAACGACAGACCTACCTTTAAATCTATTTTATCTTTTATTCTTTCACCACAAATCTTTGCTTCTGTCATTGGATTTCTGCAATCTTTATCTTCTCTAGTTCGATTCTTAAATATGTTTTCCCCTCCGCTTCTCCCTATGTATTCTCCTTCTATCCATATATGGATTTTTTAATATTGTTATCTTTTTTCGATTTTTTTAAATTATAATTTTTTAAATATTTTAAAGCTAGGCTAATTTATACATAACTCCGTTTGCGCTACATTTTACGCTAATGCCCTGTTGGTCGTACCAACGCCTACATCCATTAGTGCTTTCCAAAAATTTCTTATTTGTTTCGTAAATTCTTAACTAGTATTTGATATACAATGGGTGATCGGTTAAAGAGATTGTTTTTGCTAGTTTGTCTCAGACTTTCATCTTCTTCGGCTGTTGTCGATCTTGGTCTACCTACTGATTCCCTGCAGAAACAGATCCTGTTTCTTCATAACGTTTGCAGATATTTATACCAGTTCGTGTGCTTATTTTAAACATTTCGGCAATTCGTTTGACATTTTCCCCTTCCTGTCTGTGTTGAACTCTTAACTTCCTAATATTATTGTCGATTGGTTTGGGCATAACTATCGTTGGTTATTTTATATATACACAAAAAATGAGACTTGTAATCCTTAGATAACAAGTCTCATTTTAATCCTTGTCTTTGGGTATAACTATCGTTGGTTATTTTATATATACACAAAAAATGAGACTTGTAATCCTTCGGGCAATCAAAAGAAAACTTTCGCTCACACTTGTAATTCACTTCCAAATTATCCATAGGGAGCAGTTCAGCAACTTATATCTTGATTACGCGTATAATTATATCGATACTGTGCACCATTTGTGTTAAATTAATAAGAAAATATATTAGTTTATTATTAATAACACAAAAATTCCCTACAGAACAGCCAAAACTATCTTACTATCAATACTATCAACATATTTGGGCACGTGATATAAAACTTATCTACCCCCGACGCTAAGGTCCCATACCCCTTAATGGAATCGTCCCATATTAAGCGTGTTTGAACAGACGCCTGGAAAAAGCAATCTCATTGGATTGAAGTAGTGTAAGGAAGCCGAATAACATTGACCTAAGTGAAAACCTTTCTGCAGTAAACTGTATCTTTTTTTATTTTGTAACATGTATTCTTACTATTGCATTGCATTAATTATAGACATTTTTATTGGTAATATCGACTTGAATTGATAAATCATTCATGAAAATCAAAAATATTCAAGTAAATAATTTGTGATGAGGAAGGTTCTTCCTCATTTGATACTTTTTGTTTTTTCTTTAAGAATTATCTAACGAAAAATCGTTTGCCTTTTCCTGTTTCTTTCAGCAATCAACTGTTGATGGTAAGACATCGCATTCATGACACTTCGTCTTGACTTTATACATCTATCAAAATTTGGATCATTTTATAAAAACTGATCCATAATTTCCATTATAGTGACTAAACTTTAACTGTAAAATAAAGTTGATGAACGATCATAAATATGAACTGTGACCGCAGCAGACTTTCGTATGTACCGTACTGAACTGATATCAAACGCATTGCGAGACGACATAGAAGTAACAAAGCAAAAAATTAGTTCGATTTCGGATTTATGTGAGTATAACGGTTCGAAAAACCGCGCCAAAGGGAATCATTAAAATATATAGAATTCGATAAAACCGCATTATATTGAAACAGCGTTAAGCGGGATCTTATTGTAAATAATTCCTATGTTGAAAGCACTGACAGACTGCAGTGTATATTTGATATTTTTGAGTTACATTTAATATAAAAATATTTTCAGTTTGATTTGAATAAAGGTTTGCATTGATATGAAAATTTAGTGTTTAATGTGTTTAGAAAAAAATTTGATTTTATGAATCTTTCTATGTTGGACACCTCTCTAAGTTGAACACATTTTGAAGGAACCAAATGTATCCAACATAAACAGGTTTCACTGTATATATATATATAGACAAGATTTAAATTGCATTTTCGAGTAAACTTGTGGATAAGCCTATTAAATAGGCTTATCCACAAAAACACTTAAATCTAGGCGGCCTGATGACTGTGAGTGGCAACGGGTTGGCGTGCCATGCAGGTGACCCGGGTCTGGTCCTAGATTTTTTTCGGGGTATATAAAGAAGCGGAACATCTTCCGCTTAGGTGACAAACTTTTTGGAATGAACTGTACATATTGCGCCATCTAATCACAGTAGTTGATAACCCTCCTGCGATTAACATACAGTTCGTTCCAAAAAGTTTGTCACCTAAGCGGAAGATGTTCCCTTCGCGCAGTCAAAAGAAAACTTTCGCTCACACTTGTAAGTCACTTCCGAATTACCCATAGGGAGCAGTTCAGCAACTTATCTCTTGATTACGCGTATAATTATATCGATACTGTGCACCATTTGTGTTACATTAGTAACAAAATAGATTAGTTTATTATTAATAACAGAAAAATTCCCTACAGGACAGCCAAAAATTATCTTACTATCAATACTATCAACATATTTGGGCACGTGATGTAAAACTTATCTACCCCGACGTTAAGGTAAAGACTTAAAATAAGTTTTCTCTTAACATACTTTCTAGATATACTACTAACATAGTTCTAGGTTTATTATAACATAGTACTTAGCTTCTACTAACCATAATTCTAAGCTTCTACTTAACAAAGAATAGGCTTTATTAATACTCCTCTATACAGGATTACTCTCATACATGTTATCACGTAGGTTGAGTTGGAACGGTTCTTTGCTTCATCTACATTTAGCATTTACTTGGCCCAGAACGGCTCCCTTAGTACTCTATTTGAGTGGAAAGGGGCAGTCAAAATTTAACCACCAAGCTTACCATACAAAAGACAAAAAAGGTAAGGGGGCGTAAAATTTGCAAAAAATACTAAATTATTAAAAAAAATAATGGATTGTTTGTCTACTATGCAGTTAATTAGATATACTGTACAGTATTTTACTGTATATAAAATTTAATAAATTATTTATTATACTTATTCAATGAATTATTTTTTCTTCTAAAAAAAATGCTAGTATGTGTTGCTCCAGTTTGAAGATATCAATATGATGTTCTATAATTCCTCTATTCGATCACATGTAATAAATTTTGTCCCACATACATTATTTAAATATATATTTTGATCTTTTATTGAAATACTCTACTCATTTTCGAATTTTGATTGAAAGATGCAATGTTTAGAAATATTATAATTTATTAATATACAGATGATAGAGGCTCTCTTCCTGCTAAAACACTTAAGATGTTTTTAGCATTAAATTTTGCTTGTTTTATTAGGTTATTGGCTTCCATAGTTGAAATTCCAGGAAAAAGATCTGTAACAGAATACATCAAAGCAAAATTTAGAATGATTATATGTAATTATATTCGATTTAACAATATTTTCATTTAGACAAAATTATTTCAGATTAAGCTTTTTGCTTAGATTTTAGTAAATTGACTGTATTTCTGAAGTTTTTCTTACTAATCAACTTACATAAATTACGAAGTGACAATAATCCATAGATTTCCCGAAAAACCTCTGGCGATGTGGAATCCAAAACAGCTGCTTGGATCATGTTATTCTTTAGTGCATGATTCAGATCGTGTAGATCAACAAATTTTTCACTTCAGGATTAAAGAAAAATCTAACATAAGCTATATAATTATAGATCATATTTAGAAAATTCTAAATATGATGTATTTAGAATTTTCTTTACAATATCACTTCAGGATTAAAGAAAAATCTAACATAAGCTATATAATTATAGATCATATTTAGAATTTTCTTTACAATGAAGAAAATTCTAAATAGATCAATATCTTACTTGCTAATATTGATGAAAATTGCTGTTTTCTTCATCAGATCAAAAATTTTAACATTGAAGCATAGTTCAGTATTGTCATAGGTAGAAATGACAAAATCTGAATCCTTCAATAGGGCTTCAAAACGACAATGTACAGCACCTAATTCTTCCGCTATAAATTTAAAAAATTTTAATTAGTTTTCCAAACTAGTATGTTATATAAAAAATGAACTTCTGGAAATTACCGTGATCATCTACATACTGATTACAATATCTTACTTTCTTCACGCCAAAAGAGATGAGTTTTTTTACAATTTCCTGACCTACAAATAATTTTTTAAATGATTCTTCTAGAATCAATGATTGTATTAAATGACTCACCAAAAGCTTTCATTCCTATTATACCCACTATAGATCCTTTAATTCCTTTTCCTCTAAATTTCCATTGACACCAAGGAACTCTTAAAAAAGAGAAAGAAATTTTTTAGAAAATATAATTTTTGGCATGGAAACTGCTAAAATAATTATTTAATTTTCTGCCATATGAAATTAAATATATAAATTTTTTATAATTTTATATAGATAGAAAAGATAGAAATTTTTAATTGAATATAAAGCTTAATACAATAAATTTATATGAATAGATTTATGATAATTACATTATATTGATATCTGCAAAATATTTAAACTCGATATAATAAAATAATAGAAAAGTTTTCTCTGGTTATATAACATATCTTCATAGAAAATAGTTTATATTATATAGCTTATGAAAAGTTATATTCCCAAACGTAAAATATGGATATTTTAAAAATATACGCATATGTGCTAACATGTATCAATATTTTCTGGATTCGATTAATTACTGATCTATATAGACTATATAAAATGAAATGTTTATAGCCTCTCCGTAATAAATTCCATTGCAGCTTGTATACTAACTTCTTATGATGTCCATGGGGTGATTTTCATCCATGATATTAGTAGGATATTTTGGATTGGATTAGGATAAGTTCGCTATATTATTCATTCTCTATCTGGCGATGGTCACTTTTGCAATCTGCAGAGTGGCCAATATCCATGATATATCCGTACCATAGATGAACCAAGGATGAGGTCAACAGCCGGTTTTGGTATCTTCTAGAAAAATTGGCGATATGTGACTCTGAAGTGAATTCAACTGGAAATGGTAAGCAAATGTTATAATAGACTGCCATTCGACCGATATTTTGTAATGAAAAATACTAATTTTCCTTTTATTTTTTAATGAATAAATAGCGATGTCATAAAATTAGGTGTAATATATAAATTTTCGATGATGGCTTTATTTCGTTTATTTATATTTATTTATTTAAACCCTTCAACCTATACAAGAATGTAAAATATGGGAGACCCCATTATTCAGAAAAATAAGCTATACTAAATACTCTAGATCTGTGGTCGGCAACCTTTTTTAATAGAAGGGCATATTTTAGAAATGCGGGAGTTTGGTGGGATCCAATAAAATTTCGGCAGGTACAGTAGCATGCAATGGTTGGATAGAATGTATCCATAGTGGGAACAGAAAATAGTTCACTATATGTGGCATCAGATGTTTCTAGTACTCGAAAATTGATTTATCTAGTGTTATAGAGATGTCGCTAAGATTCAGTTTTCGTTAAAAATTTAATTGTACAATTCGTACAATAGTTAAATTGGCGAAGATAAAATCAAAGTGCGCAATTGTAAAGAATTTTTATTAAAATTTTTCATTACATCTACGAATATTTGGCAGACACTTAAAAATTGATTCACCGGTATCGTGTTGCAGACCCTGCACTAGATGGTTAAATTGGCGAAGATAAAATCAAAGTGCGCAATTGTAAAGAATTTTTATTAAAATTTTTTATTACATCTACGAATATTTAGCAGACACTTAAAAATTGATTCACCGGTATCGTGTTGCCGACCCTGCACTAGATACTCTATTCCAAAAGGATCTTGATGATTTTTCTAATCCATACGTTGGCACAGAAAGAAAGTATATCTTATCGAAGCAGAATTGAGGATCATTGAAGATATTTTACATGATATATAAATTTAAAATATATATATGAAACATAATTCCATTAAAAAATAATTTAATTGTGTATTAAAGAATAAAAGAAAACTTTCGTATCCTATTCTTTTTAATAAACTCTGATGTCACAAATAGCAGCAATATACCATTTCTGAGATTGATGACATCAATATTATAATACATGCTTATTAAACTACTGTAAATATTAAACATAAAGAGCCAATTGATGTATTTCAAAATGATATTATAAATAAATTATATGGTATTTAATCAATTTTAAGATGCCTATTTTTTCAAATATTTGATTCGATGCACTTGGACCACAGAGAGATCTCTGTGGTCTAAGTGCATCGAAAATTCGGCGGTTTCTTCCAAATTAAGAATAGTTGCCTATTTTTTCAAATATTTGATTCGATGCACTTGGACCACAGAGAGATCTCTGTGGTTCAAGTGCATCGAAGTGTTCGTCGGTTTCTTCCAAATTAAGAATAATAATAAAATATTTAGATTCAAGCATGACAATAAAAGTCCATTAATTGAAGAGTGTGATTCCAAAACGCATTCAGTCCATATTGATCATTTTTTTTTTATTTGATGCAAATACATACTCCTATCGAAGTCATCTATCTTATTAAAGGCCGGTTTGTTCCCGAAACTATGCCAATCGATGTACGGGACACTTGAATCCTGCTTTGCTTTTGAAAATTTGCTCAATCCAGAGAGCAGTAACGATGAAAACTCGCTCAGTCCTTTGTGCATGAGAGAGCATTTTCCTAATCCTGCCATTAGAGCAGTGAAAAAACAAACTGCTATTACTGTTGGCAATAAATTTGTTGTGGGAATATTTGTCATGTTTATTAAAGGTAAAACTGCTATATTGGTTATTAATTTTCATGTTAGAAGTTCTTGAAATGAAATCGTATCATTAAAAGTTTAAGTTTCTGGGGACTTTTTTATCTATTGTTAAAATGAAAGGTTACTTTTTCTGAATTTTAATAGTTCCTAATTTGGAATGATTAAATACATATTCTCGGCCCTTTCCCATTAGTATAATGTATTCATGGGGAAGGCCCCAGAACTTTTCCATGAAGTAATAAAGTTAATATTTGAACTTCTCCATGAATACATTGTACTCACGTGGAAGTTCAAACATTACTTTTTACTATAGTCGATTCTCGTTATTCGAGACAGTTACGTTCTGTAAATTCTTCGCGAATATTGAATCATTGTGTCTATGAGAAATATAGAGTTAGAACAGTATTTTCACTGCTCAGCGATAATCCGTGAATAAGCGCGAAAGTTCTGCGAAATTCGAATTTGTGGTTACAAATAAATTTTCGGGAATAGTCCAGTATGGGAATCCTCAAATACCGCGAACCCACTGTATTTTAGTACTTAAATCAAAATAAATCAGTTTTTCCTCTAATGAAGAATGAGTGTAATTGAAAACACGTTCAGTCTTTGAATATAACAAGTTTCCATTAACACCATTATATTTAATCATTCTGTATTTAAAAACTAATGATAACTAATTTCAAGATTTTACTGAGAAGTGCAGGTATATAAATTAGAAACAAATACACTCAGCCCTCGGTTTACACGGTAGATACGTTTCTGGAAAAATCGTGCAAACCGAAACTGTGTAAAATGAGACGCAGAATTCATACAAAATAGAAGGATATGTTCAATTAAACTGTAAACCGTGTAAATTGATCTAAAGAAGATAATGAAAAGTCGAGGATATGTTCTTTATAACAGTGTAAAATGAGATAAAGATTAAAGGAAAAAAAGGGGATTGGTTCATTATTTTTAGAGACAATTTAATGCTTATACTTTTTCAATTTATTTTTGAAAATAAAAACATAAACATTAATTAACATCGAATACGGTACAAAAAAAATTAACAATATTCCGTACAAATAAAAACAATAAAAGCATTCAAACATAAATAGGCGAGCTGCAAGCGTGAGTTGAGTTTAGTTGAACTGCGAAACTTGGACATTAAAAGTTAATAGTTAGCGATAAATTGTGAAAGCGAAAGTGGAAAAGAACTGTGAATTATTCTGAAATAAAGACATAAATTAGTGTTGTATGAGATGGTAAAAGTTAATAGTGAGCGATAAATTGTGAAAGTGAAAGTGAACTAAGAAGAACTGTCTTTGAACTGCGAGACTTGGACAGTAAAAGTTAATAGTGAGTGATAAAGCGAAAGTTCAGCGATAAACTGAAAGCCGAAAGTGGACTAAGAAGAACTGTGAGTTACATTAAAGACATAGATTAGTGTTGTATGAGATAATTATCGGATTTTGTAGTGAATTTAGTAAAGACATAGATTAGTGTTGTATGAGATAATTATCGGATTTTGTTTTCGATTTAGTTATAGTGAAGATAGATTAGTGTTGTATGAGATAATTATCGGATTTTGTATTGAATTTACTGTGAAAGCGAAAGTGGACTAAGAACTGTGAGTTATTCTGAAATAAGATAGTATTGTATAAGATATTATCGGATTTTGTATTGAATTTAGTTACAGTGAAACAAAATTATTTTATTTTGTGTGTAATTGGATTTTGTATTGAATTTAGTTATAGTGAAACAAGATTATTTTGTTGCGGATTTTGTATTGAATTTAGTTATAGTGAAACAAGATTATTTTTTTTGTGTAAATAAATTGGACTATACGAAGTAGGATTTTGTATTGAATTTAGTTATAGTGAAACAAGATTATTTTATTTTATGATTTTGTATTGAATTTAGTTATAGGGAAACAAGATTATTTTGTTTTGTGTCTTTATTGGAATATTTAGTTATAGTGAAACAAGATTATTTTGTTTTGTGTGAATAAATTGTACTATACATAGTGAAACAAGATTATTTTGTTTTGTGTGAATAAATTGGACTATACCAAATATAGCTGTATTCACTCTTTATTAATCTTTACGAACTCGTAAACGCACAAAACGTGACAATATGATACTCTTTTGATTTATAAATGGCATAATGCCAAACAATCAAAATAAAACCCAACGTGACAATATGATACTCTTTTGATTTATAAATGGCATAATGCCAAACAATCAAAATAAACCCAAAAATATTTTTTTTTGTTTTCACTTAAAAACCGTTTAAATTGAGTGCCGTGCAAATCGAGGACTAGGTGTATCTGGTATAGATAATCATTCACGTAAGTATTTTCTCAATTCATATTTTGCTTCTCCTGAAAATTAACAAAAACGGACTGAACGCGTTTTTGAATCACACTCTTGAAATATTTAAAATTTTTACAATTACCCCAATCGATTTGATGAGACATTTCCGGCCCCTCCATCGGCTGGGATAAAATCTCCGCCTACTAAAGCGTGTTCGCTTAGAGCCGTACTGTGTGCTAAAGGCATACGTTTGATGAGACATTTCCGGCCCCTCCATCGGCTGGGATAAAATCTCCGCCTACTAAAGCGTTCGCTTAGAGCCATACTGTGTGCTAAAGGCATACTTTGCTTAATATTAAATTGCTCAAATTTTTTTTCAACAGATGACACCAGTTTCCATTCAATTAGAACAACTCTGGTAATGTCGTCTTAGCAGCATGGCAATCGTACTTCAGCATGTTCGAACTTTGCATTATGATGTTAGTGATTTTGGTATATTGATGTTGGTTTACCTTAGTGCTACAGATACTAATTGAATTTTACTGCCGTTTTGATCTCAATTAATAATTAAAATGCTTTCAAAAAGATTGTATTGCCATGCTACATTGAAACAAAAACTTTTCATGTACGCAGAAACATATGAAAACTGAGCGGCAGGATATAATTTCATATTAGTAAGATGACCATTCGTCGCATAGAGAAATGATAGGATTTTTATATTTATTTGCAGAGAAAATTATTTATATTGTTGGAAATTGTACTTATTTGAAATAAATTTTTTGTTAATTTAATTAATTTTTTCTTTTTGTGGTGTTAAAAATAATACTGCATCTTGCAATCCATATTTCCATAAACTAGCCTGGAGTCTTTCATCAGGATAACGTAATAATTGGCACTTATAAATTGTATTGCAGCTTACTATACTGGAGGGATCTGGGTTTATATCTGAGACAGGATAACGTAATAATTGGCACTTATAAATTGTATTGCAGCTTACTATACTGGAGGGATCCGGGTTTATTATACTGGAGGGATTCCGGGTTTATATCCATACCTCCACTTTTTCAGGAGAGGTTGGGCCCGACTGGCTGAAACCATCCTTCAATAATCCCGACCCATCATAAGTGTAGAGCAATCTGTGATGGCTCTATAAGTGATCGCCGCCAGATAGATAATATGCCTCGTAGGTTATGGCGGTTAAATTAATCTAACCTGTATATTGTATTAAGTGCCAGAAAACCCCAGCATTCTGATTTATTCTATAAAATTAGAACATAACATGAAATTTTTACTCATTGATTAAGTTTGAAGATTCCATGATTCTTCTTCCTGTAGCAATAATTAGACCTATTGTAAATTCTGCAACAGATTCAATTCCAGCCTTAGGAACATTGGTAACTATGATCTTTCTACAAGTATATTAAGTATAAATGATATTATTTCACATATGTCAACTACACGTCAACTGGAAATATGATCTGTACCTCTTTTTGCATTCTTCAATATCTATATGATCGAAACGGTGACTCGAAGTTGCGATTATTTCCAATTGCGGTCCTAAGAACACAAGCATTTTATTCTTTTGCTCAATGGAGAAGATTTATAAAAAAATTTACATGAAAGTTTACCTGCAGCGTCTAAAAATAATTTATCTATGACATCTGTTTCCATACAGAAGATAGCGTGGGATCCTCCGATGATATTAAAAAAAGCCTCAATATCAGTATATGGAGGATTATTACAAATAACCACTTCCAATCTGAAATTAAGAACAATGCTATCATTAAGTAATATTTTCAATATTTCAACAAAAGTTTTCTCACTTTGTTCGCAGTAATTCTATAGCAGTATCATGAAAACCTGGTCTAGTAACATAAACTTTCTTTGACATATTTGTAATTTTGTTCATAGAACAGATCAGATGAATTAAGATTGTTAAACTTAATTTTATTATTGGGCATTGTTTGATAATGACAACAACAACCGCTAATTTAAAAAAAAAAAAAAAGTTGACAGATGCGCTGATGGTATTCCAACTGGAATAAAATGTCATTTCAATTTGACATGTGGATATTCAAATGTGTGGGTCTCAGCCAAAATTTTGCAAAAAGCTGCACAAAATAGCATATACGCTTCATAAAATAACGAATAAAATATCATTTTTTACCTGAATTGATATGCCGATTTCTATAATTTTTAACCTTTTCGCTACTGTTTCAGAAAAGAGTCATTCCATATTTTTGTAACAGATGACGCCATTTTCCATTCAGGGAATATAATAAGTGACGGGGCGGAAATTTTGCAAAAAGCTGCACAAAATAGCATATACGCTTCATAAAATAACGAATAAAATATTTTTTACCTGAATTGATATGCCGATTTCTATAATTTTTAACCTTTTTGCTACTGTTTCAGAAAAGAGTCATTCCATATTTTTGTAACAAATGACGCCATTTTCCATTCAGGGAATATAATAAGTGACGGGGCGAAACAAGCCCTTCCACAGGCTGCTCACCCCTGCGGAAGGGTCAGCCGGATTGTAGAGGACGGGGATCGACGGGCCGGACCCGGAGTCCATGATAAATATTTTCAAGGGGTGGGACCCAAGACTCGAACCCGGGTCCTCCAGAGTGGAAAGCCGAAGCGTTTCCACGCGGCCAATCCGGCCGACTTGGCGGCAACACTTGTAGAACGCACAGGCTGGTAATACCCATAATGGGGTCAACCGGATGGTTGAAGAATGGGGTTCAACTGGCCGGGCCACGACCACTCCTGAAAAACTGGAAGTGTGGGATTCGGATTTGAAACGGATGCTACAGGGTGGGATATTTTATTATCTATTCATCATTTCAAATAAGGAAGAACCTTCCTCATCAGAATGTAAATTTATTTATTCGAATATTTTTGATTTTCTTGAATGAATTATAAATACAAATCATCCAAGAAATCATTATATTAGCAGTAAAAATGTGCTACAGGGTGGGATATTTTATTATCTATTCATCATTTCAAATAAGGAAGAACCTTCCTTATCAGAATGTAAATTTATTTATTCGAATGTTTTTGATTTTCTTGAATGAATTATAAGTACAAATCATCCAAGAAATCATTATATTAGCAATAAAAATATTTTATAATTACTGTAATACAATAGTAATAGTACATGTTACAAAACAAAATTTAAAAAATGGTAAGTATATTTTTTATTTACTGTCCGGTTTTATCTATCCCTATTATTTACATATTAAAATGACCACGTTTAACGCTATTTCATTTAGCGCTAGGAGTTTTTGAAACGTATATCTTCGAGTTAAACGGGGTCTTACTATTTTCTTAATTAACAGTGCCTTACCTTGAGTCTTTTAAAGTTAATAATTAGTTGGATGGCCGCGTGATAGATCGTTTGATTACTACGTTGGAAATTCCAGATTCGAATCTGAGTCCCGCATTTCCAGCTTTTCAGAAGTGGTCCAGGAAACCGGCCTATTGAATTCCATCCTTCAATCTTCTGATTGACCATACAATGAGTGGTATATTGGCTAGCCTGTGGTGGGCTCATGGATGTGTTATATAAACGGGATCAATTACTCCAGAAACGAAACCGCTGATAGCCATATTGTGGAATGTATGGAACCTTTGCTGAATAAAACATTTTTTGGTATTTGTAGTATGTTTTTTTCTGTTTTATTGCATTATTGGTATTTATTATTTAGTGTATGGATGTAAGAATGAGCAAAGAAGATATGACAGAAGGTAGAAAATACCATTCATCTGGAGAGAAAACGTTAAAGATAAGGAGATATTATATATTATTATTTTTAATTTGGTGTGATAAAATCCTACGATATACTAATCCTACATAATTATAAATCCTACATAAATAATTTTCTCATAATGGTAATTTTAAATGCCCTGTAGTTTATTTTTTATTAATAAGATATCAGCCAATTTCCAGACACAAATTATAAAAGTGTTTTTTTAAAAGTTTTGTAATGTTCCATTACTGACTATTATTTGGTATAAATAGTGTAATTATGCACTTGTGTATTGCTTGATTTTAATCTTTGACAAAAAAATAAAATAAAATTTTATTCAGTTCCTTCATTTGTTCTTGTTACTTTTTCATATCTTAACATTTTTTAAGCATAAAATACATATAATATTGCTTATTTTTAACAATTCATCCTCCATGACCTTTAAATCTATTATTCTCCTCTTGGAAACATTAAAAGATTAGAAAAATGTGAAATTAGAGTATTTTGCACAATTTATTCGAAATTATTGAAAACATATTTTTATAAAAAAATATAATAATGAAATGATTCAACACTCCATATTAGGGCACTACACAGTTTTGTTAATTATTATGATTTGGCCATCAAACTTATTTAAATAAATGGAATTCATCTGGCTACCAAATCAAAGTCAATTTGCTATATCGTTAAATGTATAGTATATATCGTTAAATGTATAGTATCGTAAATGTATCACAGTTTTGTTAATTATTATGATTTGGCCATCAAACTTATTTAAATAAATGGAATTCATATGGCTACCAAATCAAAGTCAATTTGCTATTTCGTTAAATGTGTAGTCGCGAAAGTAGACAACTAGCAATATGGCGGAGTCCAGCAACAACGACTTCGTTTTCGTAACATTGAGTAGGTGATTATCCTTGGATACAGTCTTGGGCACAGTCTGGGTATAATATATCTGAAATGTAATATAGTGGCATAGCTAAACTTATTCTCTACGTTCTCGTATTAACTGGCCATATTTTCATTTAGCTATCAGAATAAAGTTGAATATCATTCGGAAGAAAAAAATGCGCATAAATACCATCGAAGACTGTAGTAAAGTATATTAAACAGTAAGATACCATCAGGAAATTCATTATTTATCTGATTGATAATTGATGCTCACTTATTAAAATTGGCAACAGATAACACGATGTGGGGAAATTCTATATACTTTCTAGGCGTAATAATTTTGATACACCGCCATCGATTGACTAATTTGTTACATTTTCTCGTATTCTGGATCATATTCAATAATGTTGAATAATGCTTATTATAAAATCATTCTATAGGCCAGTTATTTAAACTGGAACAATAAGTTTCTATGTTTGATGGCTATATTTTCTCCTTTTTTAGGAGTTTACTCAAACCAAATCTATATATAAATAAATAAACAAAAGTTTCTATGTTTGATGGCTATATTTTCTCCTTTTTTAGGAGTTTACTCAAACCAAATCTTTATATAAATAAATAAACAATTCCAAATATATATATATAGTCGGCCGGATTGGCCGTTTGAAAACGGTGCGGATTTCCACTCTGGAGGACCCGGGTTCGAATCTCGGGTTCCAACCCTTGAAAATATTTATCATGCGGTCCGGGCCAGCCCCTCGATCCCCGACCTTCACAATCCGGCTGACCCCTCCGCAGGGGTGAGGAGCCTGTAGAAGAACTTGTTTCACACCGCCTCATAGTACATTTCAGATGTACTCATTCTAACAGAATGAGTGTGGCATCATCTGTTGATAAAAAATATATACATATTTATACAAAATTATTATTCCAACGAGTCTCACTTGTTACTGATTAGGAAAATATTGGCAAAAAATTTTTGAGAATAAAAATTACATTAACATTAAACAAGCGTATCACAGATTAATTGATACAGATGGGTCACTTAGCTAATATAGGGAAATTTCAATACCATAGTGCCTCCTCAGTTAAGTGATTTAGTGTATTTTTTTCTTGAATATTTTTCAGGACATTGACTTACAAATGGGTCACTTAGCTAATATAGGGAAATTTCAATACCATAGTGCCTCCTCAGTTAGGTGATTTAGTGTATTTTTTTCTTGAATATTTTTCAGGACATTGACCAGTATTAATATTTCCAAAGCCATAATAATAAAGGATAGTTTGTTATTTTAAAATATAGAACTATATTGAATAATAATATAACGTAGTAATCTGTTTCCCATAAGCAACTTTGGTTTTTAGTAGCCATCTTGTTTTTCTTAAGACGTTTGATCGAAGCACTTGGATCGAAGTTAGTGTTAGTTATTTACAAACGGTATTTAGTGTAGATTGGAATTTATGGGCCATACCCTCGATAAAAACAGGAAGAAGAAAAAGAAGATTGGAGTTTATAATATTAAGTTTATTTAATGTAATTGCTGTTGTGAGAGAGAACTCATACGCTTAGGTTTGGTAAATGTACTATATATTAGTTATTTTGAAATATTTTCATTGTTATTATTTAATATCACTAATATATCTTTTGATATATAACATCAGTTTCTACAAATATAATTTTTCAATAAAATTATATTAATATATTATAGGTTGTTTTCTGAAACTTAGAAATAGAATACAATTTTATGAACACAAGGTTACATTAATGTTTAACAACTTGGAAAGAAATTGCTAGCAAATTTGTATTATAAATATTTCGAATGTATAGTCTAAAATACGATTAAAAATCAACGTTTTGTTTTTAAAAATATATTAACTTCTTAACCGGAAATAAGTCGAATAGGTAATAGTCATAATAACGATTATACAGGAAGTACAGCTATTTTTGTTATTAGTTTATGTTATTACTAATAATTTTGTATATCCTGACTTCTTTTATTGGCTTTGTTGATGGTGACGTTTATCCGTTAATACCGCCATCTATGTTACGATCTAAGCAATCTGATTGGTTCTTTATACAACTACGTCATTTTGAAAAGTTACCATTGAAAGTATAGGGAGTGAGTGTCCCATCTGTATTAGTAATCTGTGAAGCATATTTCACAATTTAATGCTGCAATTATATTTAATTATTGAATCGCATTAAGATAAATTCGAATTGTTTTAGTTACGGATTGTTTTAGTTTCATTGAACATCTGAAGGAATTCAAACAATTCCCTTAAAAGAACTCGACAGGAGTTGGAAAATTACTTGTGAGGAATACCGTATTAGGTTTAAAGTATGAAACATTATCTCTAATAGTTTTGGATATGTCTGTGTACAAGATGTATCTTGAATAAATATAAAATTGTCCTCACAGTATATAAAGATATAAATGATTTGAAACCATAAACATGATACAAAACCTGTATCATGACACATTCAAGAACTAATTTTCTGATTTGACAAACTAATCCGCTCGTAATTATTTCATTTCACAACTTGTCATCAAACAATATATCATCTAAAACCTGTATCATGACACATTCAAGAACTAATTTTCTGATTTGACAAACTAATCCGCTTTATTCGTAATTATTTCATTTCACAACTTGTCATCAAACAATATATCATTTTTGTTAATAATTAACAATTCAGTTATTTTCCTCGGTTATTTTCTATAAGAAATTTATCTCAAACATGTCCAGAAAGGTTTACCTAACTTCAAAATATTTTCTGGATCCTGTTCTAAATGAATTACGACAAGCAAAGTGAGAAAATATTATTTACTAACGAATGAAATTTATGAATGAAAATGCAATATTTAAAATCTATCCTTTATTTCAGATTCGAAATTGCTATGGCAGAATATTATCCTATTACCCTCGGTAAGAACTTTCATGAACTTATTAGAGGATCGTATGCTATTTTATGTACGGAAGCAGATACCATAGATAAAGATATTTTGGATGCTGCAGGTTAAAGCTATTACTTGTTTGGCATTTATAATCATATATAGTAAAAATAAATATTAAATTATTTACACGTAGGTCCACAACTGAAAATAATCTCGACTATAAGTGAGTATATTGATCATATTGATATCGAAGAATGCAAAAGAAGGTGAGGCATCAATCATGTTTATTCTCTGTTTGCGTATTCATCCCGAAAAGTTATTTATAATTGCAAGTAAATTTTAGAAATATTATAGTGTCCAATGTTTGTAAGAACCCGGAAGCTAATAATAAAAAAATAAATAAATAAAAATAAAAAAATTGTCAATGCTAAAAATTGAACTAACGATCACGCAATTACGAAACCACATCTTCAACCACTACCCTACTGAGACATTCGAAAGTTAATTAAATTTTAGAATATATGAACTCAATAAGAAACTTCTCGTGCGATTTTCTCGACAATGCTTGAGTAGTGCACTTTATTGCTCACACATTATATTGTCCTAGGGGACTACTACAAGTATGCAAAATTTCAAAAAAAATCGGTGACCCGAATGTCTGAACCTCCCCTTGTAAGCTTAAGTGTTTGTTCTTTATAGGTGGTAAGGTATATATCATTGAAATCAGTTCTTTGAGAAGATTCTTGGGGTATATAAATTATTAGGTTTTTCACAATAATAATCATTTTGGAATTATTGGAATAATAATCATTTGGAATTATTTCGACAGTTGAAGGTACAGAGACTCACTTTAATATTCAACCACCTTCTTATGTTGATGGTTTTATTTTTTCCATTAGATTAAGGTTAAAAATAAAATATTTCTGTTATTTAAAACAGCGTTTCTCAAACTATGGGTCGCGACCCCATTTGGGGTCGCGAAGCGAAATGTTGGGGTAGCAAAAATTAAATGCAAACATTGGAATATATGTAATTTCACAAACGCCCAATATTTAACATATGACAACATATGAATTTCACAAATGCCCAATATTTAACGTATGACAACATATGAATTTTCGATTTCACAAATGCCCAATATTTAACGTATGACAACATATGTATTTTCAATGTAGTTGTTCACAAATGTCTTCACAAATGTTCAATATTTAACGTATGACAACATATGTATTTTCATTCACAAACGCCCAATATTAAACGTATGACAACATATGAATTTTCGGTGTGACTAATTAAATTCAAATACTTGATTTTCAGTTTATATGTAATTTCACAAACTCCAATATTTAACGTATGACAACATATGAATTTTCGGTGTGGTTGGTTGGCCAATATTTAACGTACGACAACATATGTATTTTCAGTGTAGTTGGCTGAATTTCACAAACGCCCAATATTTAACGTATGAATTTTCAGTGTAGTTGGTTGATTGTGTTCATTTTAATTGACAACATATGTATTTTCAATGTAGTTGCCTGATTGTGTTCATCTTAATATGTGTGTAAATGATTTATGTACTTGTATGTTTTATTTCATATTTAATATCTGGGAAATGATTTATATACTTGTATGTTTTATTTCATATTTAATACCTGGGATCGCATGTACTTGTATGTTTTATTTCATATTTAATACCTGGGGTCACGAAAAAGTATTTGTATGTTTTATTTCATATTTAATACCTGGGGTCGCAAAAAATCACGTATTGAAAAATAGGTCGCGAAAAAATCTCGTAATGAAAAATGGGGTCATGAATGGAAAAAGTTTGAGAAATGCTGATTTAAACTAAACTATTTTATTTTCTGTTATTATTTGTTTTGAAAATATACATTTTAAAATGAATTAAAACTTCTGTTATGTTTATTTATTTTTTCTTAAATATAAATCACAGCCACTTTAACATTCGGCCACCAAACAATGTTGAAAAAGCCATGTCACTTTTAACAATTCTTAATATTTAGTTGGGTACCCTTTATTTTTGATCACTTCCTTTAAATGATTTTACATATTTGCAATAATTTTTTTGGTATATGTAGGCGCAATATGGGCCCATTCTTCCATCAGCCTCTTCTTCAATTCTTCCTTTGGCATTGTCCATACTCTATAATCAAATTCATCCCACATTGGCATTGTCCATACTCTATAATCAAGTTCATCCCACAAATTCTCAATTGGATTGAGGTCTGGAGATTGTGGTGATGTTTCTCTATCATTGTCACAACTATGTGTGCCAATATATTGGCACACATAGTTGTGCCAATGATAGAGATGTGCCAATATATTGGCACAACAACACATAGCCAAAATTGGCACAACAATAATTGGCACAAACAATAATAGCCAATAATTGGCACAACAACACCATAATAACAATTGGCACACATAGTGTGCCAATTGTTATTATGTGTTGCTGTGTGTGCCAATTGTTGTTGTGTGCGCCAATTGTTATTTTGTATCTTGAAAATGTTTGATAATATTAGCCAAATGTTATATATTGTTATATGTTTGGGGTCAGTATCTTGATAAAATTTGAAAGTCTGTCTTATCCCCAGCTTGTCTGCACTTTTGTGCAAACAGTCTCTCAGAATCATCAGGTACTGTTCTTTAGTTATAGTTTCCTCAATAAATTTCAGTACCCCTACACCAGCTGAAGATATGCATTCCCAAACCATTACAATGCCTCCTTTGTGTTTTACTGTTGCCTGCAAATTTTGTTTGTGCAGTTCATTTGCCTTGCATCACACCAGGGCCGGCCCTAGCATTTTTGCCGCCGTAGGCAAACCCAAAAAATCCCACCCCTAAGCTTCAAAAAACTTTAAAAAAACCAGAATTATAAAAGAACCATGTTAATCAGAAAAATGACATATAATTGAATTAAGACAATAATACTAATACAGATTTATGGAAAATTGTTTTATTGAAAAACAAAATTTACATTTTTAATGAGCTAACGCTTAAAACTGAAATACTAATACCTACTATTTTCGGAGATAATTTAAATATACTTTTAAAACAATAAATTAAAACTAGTTAAATAATATTCAAAGTCTAAACCTAAATTAAAACAATCTCGTTCAAAGTTTATTTTTTGCAAAATTGACAATAACTTCTTTCAGATCTGATTTGTTATTCAATTCGTGATCAATGGCAACATTGCTAACCCATTAAGATGATTTTGAGTAGACATGGTTGTTAAATAATTTATTATTATTTTTAATTTAGAAAAGGTCCTTTTGCCTGTAACAACAGTTATGGGCAGCATTAGCAAAATTCTTAAAAGCAATGCTCAAATTTGGCCCAATTTTAAGGGAAGTAATGAATGTAAGAATGTCAACTGGACCTTCTTTCTTTGTTAAAAGTGAAGAAACAAGGCCTATTTCGTCAGCCAGTTCTAAAGCGTTAAGATCGGAGGAATCACCATCTGTCAAGATGTTTTCAAGATCTTTACAATGTGCCAGTAATTCATTTTTACGTGTCTTTTAGTTTGTGAACATCATATAAAAATTCAAGAGAGTCATTATTATTATTCAGTAGGTTGAATTTCAGTTCCAATGCACTGATCGCCTGATCTATAGTAAAGAAAAAAATTCTATTTTATAGTTTTGTTTTGGTTCTTGTATCGGTTCATCTAAACTTTCATATGAAAAATTTCATTTTGTAGTCTGAACACGATGGCATGGTGTAGTCAATTCAAAGCTTTTACTACATTGATTTCGCTAGTTAAATTTTCAGCTTCTGAGATAATGTGGTCAAATGATTCATCCGATCTTAATTCTTTAAAAAAAA
Source organism: Olivierus martensii (assembly GCA_000484575.1). Classification (NCBI taxonomy): domain Eukaryota; kingdom Metazoa; phylum Arthropoda; class Arachnida; order Scorpiones; family Buthidae; genus Olivierus; species Olivierus martensii. Next base: position 46,491 of record AYEL01089958.1, on the reverse strand, counting down.
ATTAATGAGTTATTTAATAAATCAGTTGGTTGGGATAAATCAAAATCTTTGGATTGAAGTAGCTTACTTATCAGATTGATATGATTCAAAATTTTATACCAAATGACGATCGAACATAAAAATTTAAATTGTTTTATTGTGGTCAATAAACCGCTAGTCTCATCTCAAATCATATCTATTTCGGCATTCTCATAAATCCTTAATAAAGCATCATGAATATTTCCTATTTGAAAACAAAGGTTTTAGGAAATCTATACAACATATAATATGACATTTAATGGAATCAAAACAAAAAAACATTTGCAAACGTTTTCGGCTATACAGTCATCTTCAGGCTTAACAGAACAAAAAGGGTTTTTTGTTCTGTTAAGCCTGAAGATGGCTGTATAGCCGAAGTGATGTAAGTAGTGTAGAAGGTTCTAAGTATAAATCTATACAACTTTCCTAATGAGTATTGCTCAGTGGTTTCAACGTAAGAGTATCAAGGTGTTCTCTTAATATGGTCCACTGAAGACAAAAAATGTATATAGCTTTTGAACCATATTATAAAAGTTTACTACTTCCAAAGAAGCTTTTGCCATATCGTTAATTACTAAGTTTACGGAATGACTGCTGCGAGCTATGTAAAATGCTCTAGAGTTTAAAGTTATAATTCTTGATTGTACTCCCGATTTGTCGCCTCTCATAATTGAACCATTGTCTTAACTTTGACCTCTCATATTTTCCAATTTCGATCCATTTTTCCCTAACTCTTCTAACAAAACTTCAGATAATTCCTTACCAGTAGATCTCTCAATAGGAAGAAAACCCAAAAAATGTTCATTAATTTTACATTCAAATCCCAATTCTAATTGATCAATAGAAGCATATCTTACTACAAATGTCATTTGTTCAACCTTACTCACATCGGAAGTGCAATCAAGAATAACCAAATAATATTTTGCTTTTTGAACTTGTTTTATAATATAAGAATTTATGTTATCATGTAATAGTCTATTAATTTCATTCTGGATGTTTTTCCCTAAATATGTCACTTTCTTTTCTTCATTGTTGAGGATTCTATGAATATGTTCCTATATTATAGGGTCAAATTCAGCTAGTGATTGAATTAACTTTAGGAAATTTCCATTATTGTGTTGGTAAAGCTTGTCGCTTATACCCCGGAAGGCTAGAGAACTTTCTCCAAGCAATTTAGTAACTGATATTATATGTAAAATCACTTCATGCCAATATTTAATATCAGCATTAATAAATCTTTGTGTACCTGAATCTACTGTCTGACAAGTTTCCAACCTTCATTTTAGCTTTATCCATGATTTCAAATTATATACATGAGTTTTTGAGTCTTTACGCTTTCTTAATATCTCATCAATATTTTTCCAGTTTGTATAACTTTCATTTGAAAAGGAACTTAATTTTGAATTACCAAAAAATGTGCAACAGAAACAGAACATGGAATCTTTTGACACAGAATATACCAGTCAATCTCTTGAAACTTATTCTCCATTTTTTAAAATCCTGCAATAGTGTTTTGCACTAAATCTTCAATTTGAATTTTGATTGTCAAATGGGAAATTGCAATCGAATGAAGGAGATAATGGACCTTTTCTAACTAAAACTGTTCGATCTGAGTCGCTTATATGATCGGGCCCATAATCCTGGGTCTGATGATAGAATTTGGTTGAGGCTTTCTTCATTTTCCATGGTGGTATCCATTGCCTTAAAACCTGTTGAATTCTGTTCCTGCCTGGAATAACTCGCAATTTCATCTTTATCACTGGTGTCATCTCGATAATCCAAATCAGAATTGACGGTAGTGTTCAGATCCTGTCTTTGTTTTGTTTGGAACTACTCGTATCTCTTAAGAAGTTATGCAATGCTCCTGCCTGCTTTTGAAACTGTGTTTGCTTCTCCAATCTCTTCTTTTTATATTGACTACCAGTTAGTCTTTTCTTCCATCAGACATTCTAAAAGAAAACAATCTTTTTAAGTATCTGATAGATCTTGCTAGATTTGATAAGGTTATTCGAACAGTCAAAACCATATATATATATAAATTTTCAACCACCCATTACTACCTGGTTACTTGCTGTGGGATATCAACATAAAAAATTCATTAAAATCGGTTCAGCCATGTCACTACCATAGTATAAACTGACAGACATGTTTCAAAAAGCAATTCAAATTGTTTGAAAACAATAATATAAAATATTTCTAATCTTTTGTCGATTTAAATACTTTTTCAGCTTAACTTATAATTACAAGACTAGCACTTTCAGTAGTAAGAGAAAACAATTTTATTTAATACAAGCTATATTCTTTTTAGTTTTTCAGCCTATTTGTGTAGGCTGTCCAGGAAGATAAAAGCATGGGTCAGATTTGCATGTGTTTAAACACTGTTTATGGAAAAATATATTTTAAAAATCACAAAAAAAAATTTAATTCTTAATGGGTTCAGCAGTTTTATAAAGGTAGTTATATATTTTTAACTTGTGCACAGCATAGAGACCAAATCTAAATGCTAGGAATATAAAAGACAAAAGGTGTAATTTGAATTGGTTTAAAATTTTTCAAACGCAGAGCTAATTAACTTAGATAGCTTTTTTGTTAGAGAGGGATGATATGGGTCCTGCTTGGGTCAGAGAGTCTGCAGTGTGCGTGAGAAATAATAGATATAATAGTGCTTACAAAAATTTATTTAATAATTAAAAATAAGCTTTCTTAAAAACCCTCGATGCATGAAGTGAATATCATCAAATATAGCTAAAAACCATCCCGATTAAACCAGCCTTTAAACAAAACAAACCGCATTAAAATTGGCTCATCCGTTTTGGAGCTACAATGCCACAGACAGAGGCTTCAAACTTATAACACCCCTCTTTTTAAAGTCGGGAGTTAAAAACTGCTGAATTTGAGTGTCATTGACTAAAATTTTCAAAAAAATTGTTGAAATAAAGACAATTTAGCGTGAAAATCTTTGAAAAAAAAGCAGTGTATTTCCACCCAAAAATTGCCTTTATTTTGGACATGGACTAAAACTTTTGAAAAAATTTGAGAATCATAGACTAAACTTTGAAGGGACAAATTGAAAAAACAGAAGAAAAATTTAAAAAAAGTGAATTCGTTTTATTTTGGAACATATTTTGAATCTTCTGACCTCCAGGGGGGAAGTACCCCTTGCCCCCTTATCTACGCTCATGCTAGAAATCATTAAGGATATATAGCAAAAAGTTTTATTGAAATCGGTTTAACAGTTCTCTAGAAAATCTCGATTAAACATAAATACGTAAAAAGTGAAGTCGGTTGAAAAAAATCATTGAGTGAATTTAGAATGTTAATGGTGTATAACAAATAATACCACTTACTTCTAAAAATCACTTTCCACATCCACTACACTCGTAACTAACTGTATCACTACCACAAGTGGATGTTGTTACATAAATAAAGCATTGTTTTAATCTGACTCTCTTTTATATATGGGTGGCAAAAACTTGTTGAATCCTGTCTGCAGCACAGGTGCATCTCACAATTTACGTATACAAGCGAGAAGCATGTCTATTCCTGTTACATTTGAATAAGCTTGTTAAATCCGATCTGCAGTGCATCTCAAAATATAGGAATATCCAGAAGCATGTCTATTTCTGTTGTATTTGATTTTACTATTCACTTTCTAGATTCAAGAAATCAAAATTTTTTCTAAACATACTAAACATTAAATTTTCAATCCTTCGTCAGTGAAATCTATAAGGAACCTAGCTTTTTTTAAAACATTTCTGAATAGTTAATTTGAAACATTTTGTCATGCAACATAAATTTATCTCATGCATTAGAATAGTAAATGATCAACAACTTGCTTCTTTTGGTCTAATGTCAGTTTAATTTTCTTTTACTGACTTTTTAACATCTCTAAGGAAATTAATCACAGCAACAGAAGAAACAGCACACAATTCTCAAAGAAAAAAAGTAAAATATAAATCAAATCAAAACTAATGAAACAGCACACAAATTCTCAAAGAAAAAAGTAAAATATAAACCAAACCAAAACTAATCAAGTATAGCTGAAATATTTTTTAATTTTATTGCAATAAAATATAATTTGGCTAGTTTTGGTTTGATTTTTCTCAATGCTCAGTGTTTGGTATTTACAGTAATAAGTAAACCATGGATTTATAAGTCATTAGCAACCATCTCCAGGCATGACTAATCAATATTATAAAGTTTCTCTTTCACAAATTCTTTTGGTTAATCTTCTAAACCTAAATAAAATTTAAGTTTTTATTTCAACCAATAACCAAAAAGTGTCCATCTTATTACAAACAGTTGTTCAAGATACAAGATAGAGGTATCCAGGATATAGAGGTTTGGACATTTAGTAAAATATAGGCTTTTGTCCGGTTCCAGGAAAAGTCGTTCAACATAGAGAGGTATTCAACTTGACAGGTTTTACTGTATTTAAGTGATGTGAGTTGGAGATATTTTAAATAACAAAAGTGACAAACTACTGATAGTTAGTTTAAAGTTAGTTAAAAGTTAAGACTTTTCAAACTATGAAATAATACATGCAATATTATGTAATATTATTTCCTATGTATTTACATATTAAAATCATTCCAAAGAAACTTCAACATAAAGAGGTGACTGAATATTAAAGTAGTCTCTGTAGTTAATTTCACATTTTCATGATTTTTTATTTTATATTAAGTTCTAATTTATTTTATTGTAGTTATTTTTGGCATTTCATAAGGTCTCTGAAAATATATAGATTGTTGGAGTTATCCAAAATTTTGTAAATAGAACATTCTAGAACAGTGGTTCCCAACCAAGGGTGCGAGATAACATTTCAGAAATATATAATACTATTATAAATATTACAGCACAGATTATAAGTGGAAACGTTCTTTATTATAACTGAAGATCTTTCAGCTTCATTAAGCCATCGTCAGCATAATACATAAATGAATAAAATATTCGAATGTTATACAAACTTCAAGTTTGTATAACATTCAAATATTTTATTTGTTTAATCATAAAATAAATCACTAAAACTGCTTAACCTTTAATATTAAATTTAATTATTGTCTAATTAAATACGTTATTTTTTCAATGCTTATGGTGCTTTTTTCGGACTTTAATTTTATTCGTTTATGTATTATGCTGACGACGGCTTAATGAAGCTGAAAGATCCTCAGTTATAATAAAGAACGTTTTCACTTATAATTTGTGCTGTAATATTTATAATTAAACAAGAAGTGGGATGAATATATGCAAGGTATAATACTATTATTATATTTCAAAAATAATTATCATCATCATTTCCAGGCTATTTCAGTGAGATTGCATAGCTTTTTTTTTTATCACTGCAAGATCCAATAACTCAAAATACTGGGTCAGCATTCAAGATAACTAATGAAATTGCCAGATTGGCACCAACCTCAAGGCTTTGCCTCTGCGGCATTTGCACCTCTTGTGCATGCACATGGGGTACTGGATAATTTACTAAAAGCAGAGAGAGTACAGAGACAAAAAATGGTTGGGAACCACTGTTCTAAAACAAATAAGGCTAGGACTTGATTAGGATCACATTGCGAGTTGTTTTGCGCTAACTTTTTGTTTTAATCTCTTGTTTGAGTATTTATTAGGTACTATTATAGTATATTTTTGTGTTCTCTTGTTGTAAGGGTTGCGAAAATATATACTATTAAGGTATTTTAGAATTTTTTTTTGTACTGTTAAATTTTCCATAAACATTGATTCTTTTTAATATTAAGTAGTTTAATTTAAATTTAAGTAATTATAAGTTAATTTTAAATGTATTTTTGTTAAATATTTAATATATTTTTCTGGTATCATTAGATATTTTACACATTTCTAATGATTTTTCCTGGTTGCCATGGATTCTCCTGGGAGAGATTGTGCAAAATCTGAGAGGGGTGTGGACAATGCTCAATTATTTCGTGGTTCCGTCAGAAAGATTTTTACAATTTATAATATATGGCAAATATTTTTGAAAGTTTATTAACTGAGTTCATCAGAACTGATGACAGAATTTTAGAATTAGAGAAAGAGATGGAGCACAAGTGCAAAGATGAGAAAGTTTCAAAACGATTGTATTCAGAAATTATTAGGAGGCCAATTCCTAAGAGATGATGCAGTGGTTCTAGTGTACCCCTCAAAGAGCATGGAGGCTATGGAACGTCAAACTCCTGGAGAAAGTGAAGAAAGAAATGGACCTGCAGGATCTCAAAGTAGAAGTTAAGAACACCAGGACAGTGAAATCTGGAGTGGTCATCTCCTATTGTACAAGCAATGAGACATCTAAATTAAAGGCTAAACTGCAGGAAAAGAAAGATTATGTGTTTAGAGAGTCAACAAGATGAAGACCAAGGATTATGATCACAAGAGCCCCTTTGGATATCAGTGCTGAGGTCCTGAGGAGCAACATAAGGATTTTTAACAATCACATTGAAGCTGAGAAGTTTTCACCAAACAACTTCAAACCTGTTTTTCAAGTTGGAAAGAGGGCAGATAGAAATCTATGTTCCTGGGTGGTAGCGGTGTATGTGAAGACAAGGAGGGCCATATAAGAGAACCACAACTTTTTGAGCATCAGTTAGTCATCACACAAGATAAGGGATTTCTAGAGTTTTCGCTGCTGTAATAGATGTTGGTCGTATGGTCATCTAGCAAAGCAATATAAAACCAATGTAGTCTGCCCTCACTGTGTGGTTACTGGCCAGTAACCAGTCAGTGCACAGTATGAAGAGAGGAATTTAAATGTATCAATTATCTAAAGTACAACTAAGGATGTCATCATCATCAATCCCGAGTTGATCCTGATCATGGTGCCCATGATCGATGGTACTCCTTTTTTAGATACCAGTGTCAGCTTGCTGACACTTACACACAGTACTAATGCATGACATAAACATAATACAAATTAACCTAGATAGGTCATCTACAGCTGTTAAGAAGTTAACTCTGACCTGTCCTGTTTATTTTATTATGATCTTTTATTATTTATTGTTATTTTCAATATTATCTACTGTATTATATTTTAGTTTAAGAGTTGACTTCCTTCCACATTCTCCTTCGTAGTAGTTAGCAATCATGAGTTTACGGAATTGGAAGCCATCCTCCGAAAGAGCTGTCCCAGCTAGTGACGTCATCACATCCGAATAAGTTCTACCACTGATCCGATATAAGAATATAAGAATGATCTTGTATCGATGTTTTGTTCAGTATATAATTAAATTGTAAAGAGGATGATATGAATTGAATACTCTGTAAGCTAATAAATTTGATATTGTTACGCAAACTTATGCAAAAGAGTGAAGATCGTAAGTCACTCAGCATAAAAATGGAAGCAACCAACGACACAGAGAGGTGTTGGTTTCAAAGTGAAATTGGTTGAGTGACATCTGAATTCTTATAAAGTTCTGCAATTGTTCGAAGTTTGTATTGGTGGTGGAGGTATTAGAATTAGTTAGTATTTAAGGTTTATTTCGTGTGAATAATTGGATTTTTGATATTTGAGTTGATTTAAACAAGTTTTGTTGATTAATTGATTGTTGCTTTATTATCATTTAAGCTTTAATTAACACTTTTGTAAGTGTTTTTGAGTTTAATAAATTTATATTTTTTGTTATTTAACTAGTTTTGAGAAATTAAATAGAAGCAAACAATAAGCCAAATAAGTAAGATAAATCGTTTATTCAAAAATGTTTTCAGCTATCCACGTAGCTTGCCTCAGTTGTAATACAGACTAGAGAAGCTTCTCTCCCCTTTTTTCTCATCCGGCCAAATCGGGGGACCAATCAGTGACTGATTCCTAACATCACCAAACAGCAGGTGGAAAGTTACCCTTCCAAACACATTAACATGAAAACACAAAACATTTCTAAAATAGCATTATAACAATTACAAATATCATCAAATCCCTATATAAAACTTCATAAACAGCCTATTACTGCCCGACCGATTGTGGAAAGATTTTATGCTCCCACCTACCCCTTAAGCGGCAGTTACACCTTGCGATTTTTAGCCGCGACCGGAACTGGCTCTTCTCCCTAATTTGTAAACCCCCTCTGAACAGGTCGCTGATGCGACGTCACTCATCAACAAAAAGTTTGTTCTTGTGGCGATGGTCGCAACTGCACATCCAATGAGAAGCTCTCTTTCTCTGACGTCATCAGCATTGTTACAGTTTTATTGGCTAAAAGTGTAGATTAGCGCGACAGCGGTAACTACAGTGTGACCATGAACAGTCAAGTGCAACAAGCGACTTCTTCCAGTCGTGGTTGCGACCAAAAATCGCAAGGTGTGACTGCCACTTTAGAAAAGAAGCTTGCTGCCTGGTATAGGGCGCAGATGAAGGGTTATTCCTATGGGTTGAGCTCCCCTAAGGAATTGATTAATAACCTGTTTAAAATGGGGCCCTCTTCAGAAGAGACTATGGCAGTGTTTGATTTTAAATCACTTTTCCCATCGATAAGGCCCGCACCTGCAGCTATTGAGCTCTATCGCCTTCTTCTAGAACACACACAAGGAGATGCCAGCCTCCCAAGCTGTCTCCGTGAAATTTGTGACATAATTGTGCATGGATCCTTCTTTAAATTTAATGGGAGATTCTATAAACAGACTATTAGTGTTCCGATTGGAGGCCCTATGGCTGAAGTTTTAGTGGAACTTGTCGTTCGGAGGAAGGAGAAGGTGGTCCTCCCACATTTTGGGTCTCACTTGAAATTGTTTCAGAAATATGTCAATTATATCCTTGTCTTTTGGGATGGCCCAGGTGATAATATTGGCCTGCTATCTAACCTCACCGACCATAGTTTAGGGCTGGTGCTGGAACTCGAGCAATCCAACACCGTTAATGTCCACTTCCTTGATTTAAGTATTTCGATTTCTTATGGGGAATATGTTACGAATGTTTACCGAAAGCTGACCTATTCTCCGATCTTTATCCCTGCCCGTTCCCCAGACCCGTGGCAGTATAAGACGGCAGTGTTTCGGTCCTTGTTTAGGAGAGCCTTTAGCCATTGCTCTGAACAAGGGAATAGGTATGTAGAAATTGGAACTATTCTTAGGCAAGGTCTACAATGTGGATATGGGCTTAACTTCCTTTTAGGGATTTATAGGAAGGTCAAATGGTCATTGTCTGATAGGCACTCTCGACAACCTAAGTCTAATTATTACAGGATTGACCTCAATCCCTTTACCACTAAACTTAGGCCACTTTTAGAAAAACATATGGGATGTTCAAATAAACCTAAATTATCAAGCCAAATTTACGGGATGTTCTATAGCAGTGAAAAGAAGTAGCACTGTTTTTGACCTCATACGGAATGATAAAGCTAACAAATGCTCCAGGGTGTATGAGGTCCCATACTTTAACCATGGTCTGGGAAGAGAAGAGTGCTCTGTTGGTTTTACTGGCCGGCCTATCAAAAAACGCATTAAAGAACATTATAATGCCATCCGAAAAGAGGAAGTCGACACGGCCTTAGCGCAGAGGGATTTGGAACATGACCTCACTATTTTATGGGATAAAATTAAACTTTTAAAAACTACTAGTGGAATCAGAGAGGGCAAAATATTAGAGACCCTAACTACCACTCCCTTGGAAAGATCAAGCTAGTAATAAATTACAATGATTTGCTTGTGCTACCCCCGACTTGGGCCTGGCTTGCTGAGTAGTTTAAATAGGTGTAGCCTCATGCCAAATGGAACTCTATGTTTAATATTGTTTATTTGTAATATAATGTATTATATTTTTGTACAGCTTAGGAAAATTATAGTCTGGCTTCCTAGTATTAGACTCATAATTTAAACTTTCGGCTGATTTTAATATTGTTTTTATACTATAATGTATTATACTTTTATAATTTTTGTAAATTAAGTCTGACGACACGGTTTAGATTCGTGTGGATAATAATTGGCCGATTTCAATTTTAACCTTTTCTACCTAAAGTAATTTTATAGATTTTAATTTTAATATTATGATTAGATTTTAATGTATTACTATTATTTATATTTACTCTTCGAGACTTGTTAATTTATGATTGATGTATAATTATTTAGATTTTATTATTTCGTAATTTTAGTTAATACGTATCTTTTACTCAATTATAGCATTTTCCAGTAAGCTCGACTATTTGTGCAATATGTATGAGAAAAGAATGTTGATTGCTGTACTTGACTTGAAATATTATTCTCTAAGGACAGATTTATAGCTACAGTAATCTAATGTTTGCTTTTGTTAAAGGTCTTACGAATGGGTCGGGTATTCAAATAAACCTAAATTATCAAGCCAAATTTACGGGATGTTCTATAGCAGTGAAAAGTAGCAATAACATGATTTCATTCTTACATGATTAGAAAACTGCAGAAACTCATAACACGGTACTTCCATAATTGTTTTTACTTAACATATCTAGAAAAATTACATGTACTCTCCTACAATAATATTTAATTATATTAATTTTTTTTATATTATTATTTGGACAGTTTTCCATTTTTATATATTTGAGTTTTGACTACAGGTAATAATCTTATAACATGATTTCATTCTTACATGATTAGAAAACTGCAGAAACTCATAACACGGTACTTCTATAATTCAGTTTTTACTTAACATATCTAGAAAAATTACATTTACTCTCCTACAACATAAAACATTTTCATTATTTTTGTAAATCCATACTATGGACATACAATACACACAAAATGTAATCACTGGGAAATACTTTACTAAAATTAGTCATAAATGCAATTTTGCTAGTTTTCCTTATGAGAGGGAACATATGCAGTCTATTTTCAATTTCAATTTGAGTTAATTGAATTAATTTTGAAATTGAGTTAACTGTTAACCATTGAGTATTTTGTGTTCCAAATATTCAGTTCTTGGATAAAATAAGGTTTTCTTCAATAGAGGAATGTGAAAGAGAAAAGATAAACTTTTTGTAAATTTTTTCAGTATGTATTAAGGAATGATTGTTTGTGGGGTGAAAGAGAAAAGATAAACTTTTTGTAAATTTTTTCAGTATGTATTAAGGAATGATTATTTGTAGTGGGTTATAGCAGGTTAGATTACAGATTTTGTAAAGAGGGAAGAAGATATACAAACTTTAAATGCAGAAAAAAGTTCAGCAAAGTGAAGTTGATATTGTTAAAAAGAAAAAATATTTTCATTTTAACTGAGGCAGCAATAAGGAAGACAATTATTAAATGATTATTACATAGGCTATATCAGGGATATTCAACCCGTCGATTGCAAAGTGATTTTTAGTCAACCTCTTTAGTCTACCCAAGTTGATTCCTCCTTACAAATTTGATTAAAAACTGATATAATAAACAATAAGGAAGACAATTATTAAATGATTATTACATAGGCTATATCAGGGATATTCAACCTGTCGATTGCAAAGTGATTTTTAGTCAACCTCTTATTTAGTCTATCCAAGTTGATTCCTCCTTACAAATTTGATTAAAAACTGATATAATAATTTATCATTATTTTGTATTATTTTTTTTAATTCTCTTTAAGTGTATTGCTATTGTTTATTTTTCGTTAAAATTGTGAAATCACTAATTTTCTTATCATTTGTAAGTATACACATAAAAAGTTTCCAATATTAATTAATATTGTGCAAAAATTTCTGTCGTGTTTCGGATCGACACACTCGTCAGAATTTGCTTTTTCAAATATGAACGTAAAAAAAAAATCAAGAAACCAAATTACAAATGATGATTTGGATGACTGGTCTGCGATTAGCCACGACACATCAACCTGACGACGAAAATATTGCGAGCTCCAAACGATGCCAAATTTCACATTAACTTTTTTTTAAATCAACCAGCATTACCTGTAAGTTATGAATCTGTAATCAATTTGTTGTTTTTTCTAACTTTGATTTTCTAAAATAGAAAAATTAATAAATTTTTAAATGCACAAAGTTTTTAGGGCTAGGAGAGTGAGTCTTCCAAAGTGAGTGAATGCATTTAACTGCATAGTTGTAGGTAATCAGATATCAAGTTGAAAGAACATGAACATGATCTTTATAAGAGTAGATTGCTGAGTAACTTATTATAGAAAAGTAGCTCACTCACATAGTAAGAAAAGTTGAACACCAATATTTCTATGTAAGAATTTAATGGCTGTAAATAATCGTAAATTTTAACATTTTTATAAGTTTTTCATTCCTCAAGAACCAGAATTTTTTCCTTAAATTATGAATATTACTTTTTTTGAGTTAAGAAAACACTATACGAAATAACCTGAGAAAAATTAATTAAAATATGAAAATATATAATTTTATATATATTCATATTTTAATCAATAATAATCATAATTTTATTTTATGCTTGATAGTGTTAGTAATAGAAATTTTCAGTCTTGACTGCTGGAATTATAAACTTTAAATGTAACATGGAGATAACATCCTGAAAAGGAAAAAAATAAAAAAACTTAAAAATTCTAAATTTAATAGCCCCAAAAAACTGAAAATGTTAAAAAATAATTATGTTTTAATTGTTAGTGTGATATCCTTCAACCATTTTATTCTTTTAAAATTATACTTACACTTGTAACTATTTTATTATTATTAGTTTTTTGCAATTAAAAATATTTAATAAAAATGAAGTATTATTCAAATTAAAATTTAATGCCTTGATTAATTAATGATTTGTGAATATTTGTTGGTCAACTTAATGTCAACATCTTGGGTGATTTGTGATTTCTGTTTAATACTTTTGCAGTGGGTCATTACAGCAGTCAAAGTTGTCAGTTTCCTTATACTATTTTGTTAATGGGTAACTTTGAGTAGGATGTCATGCAGTTTCTCTTCTTGCAATCCATTGATTGTAATTGCTGCACATGACAGAGACAAACAATTAAATTTTACAATTGCAATTTCGTGGATCCTAATTAATTTATTGCAGTTAATGTTTAGAGTTTTTGAAAAAGAAGCATAATGAATTTCTGATGATGGTTCCTAAATGTTTTCTGGCTGAAATTTCTTTTAAATTGTTTTTACAAAATTTATTTAATTGAATATTTTTTGAAAATTTGCTTTTTTCTCCCTTTCTTTCTCTATATTCTAGATCACTGTGTTTATGTTGTTCCGATTATATGTTGAAATAAAGTTAATTAACCAAATTTTTTGTAAAGATTAATTTTTTATATTATGAACTATAAACTATAAAAATTTAAAAAATATATTATAGATAATATCAAAAGTTTGCTTTAATTCTATTAAAATAGGCAATATTTTTTTTTATTAATCATTGATTTTATTTTTGTCAAAAATAAGAAAGTAATAATATAAATAAAGATCTGCCATTAAAAGAGGTGTGGCACTTCTATTACTTTCTGGGAAGTATGGTATTGAGAGTGGTATGAAAGTCAACCTTACAGGAGTCCAATAAAAGCAAAGAATATTATATCTGTATATATGAGAGGATTTTTTTGTTTACATTAGATGTAGATGTAGGAAAGGGGGGCTTTCTCAGCTCTAGCACTGAGACCATCAATGGTCTGTTGTGTACCTCCAACAAGATCATCCCATAAGAAGTCTCATCTTAATTGCAAAGGACAGTATCTTCTTTAATGGGACTGTAAAAAGATCTTCTGGTGCAGGGAAATGCAATCCAAGAAGATCATACCTTAGCCATGAAAGGGCCATACATTCACACAAAATATGAAGGAGTTTCATCCTTATCCTGACATCTTCTACAAGTAGGGCTACCAACAATAATAAATTAAATGAACATGCCATCTAAGATGACAGAGCCCTGTAATAATCCTAACTTCATTTTTATGCAGTGAGAGCAATTCTTTAGTTCTCTGCACAGAAGAGCCCAAAATGAGAACTTTTGCCTGCCTAAGATCATGAATAGACCTCCCAGTAAATGAGATGCTGGGCTGCCAACCAGTCCCTGACAACTCGCCCAAATGCCACGGATAGTTTATTATAGGCCAGGGTAGGCTCAGGTCCAATAAAGAGACAAGAAGCCCCTTCTTTGGCAAGCCCATCAGCAATCTCATTGCCCACAATCCCTTTGTGCGCCAGCATCCAAACATGTTGCACCCTATTCTTGGTAGTCAGTTCTTCAATGAGAAGATGACAATGCCAAACAAGCTTAGATGTAAAGTGGAAACTATCAAGTGCTTTAAGAGCAGCCTGACTATCAGATAACATATAAATGTGTTTTAACCAAATTAAACAAGCCAAACTTCCCCTGGCGGATAAAGTTTAAATTATACTTTTTACAATGATTATTATTTTTTGAATCAATAATTTAAACTTTATCCGCCAGGGGAAGTTTGGCCTGTTTAATTTGGTTAATTTGTAAAATGGTTTATCCCCTGTTAGTTTGTTATTATTTGATTATAAATGTGTTTATTGACATATCTCCTATCAAGGTTAATTTTAAACACATGCAGAAATAAATTTCTGCCTGATAAACAGTGGCAAACCATCTGAGGGAATAGGAATAAGACATTTCCGTTCCCTCGCAGTAAATCCCTGCTCTAATGAAATACTTGTTATCCATATATAACAAGTATTTCATTGGATAGCTAAGATTTTATTATTTTCAATTTCATATAAAGAAGGAAAAATTATGAAAAAATAAAATTCGACAAAATGTTCACATTGATAGAATGAGAATGAAAAATGTAATAAATCATAAAAATTTCAAAAAATTTCCATGATGATTAAACAATATTTCACAATGTAAATTTTTTGCATATTAATTAGACTTAATTTCCAATATCTCATAGACTTCAAGAGGTTAATTATATCCAATTTGAAGGTCTTCTTCTAATTCCTAAACTAAATATATTAACTCAAAACAATAATTAACATCTAACCAGCAAAAACACAACTGGAACTTACAACTAGAAGTAACGAATAAGTGGTAGATCGAAAACAACAAACAAAGTTAGAAACTTATACTAATAATTTTAAACAACCTAGTTCAGCTGCTTCTATTAATATAATAAATAACACCAAGACATGAAGCAGGACAAACACAAGTTTATTATTAGATATATATAAACTACATATACTAATAATAGTGCAGTCTTTCCGGAAATAACACCAAGCACTTGAAGCAGGACCAACACAAGTTTATTATTAGATATATATAAACTACATATACTAATAATAGTGCAGTCTGTTTACATATATCTAATAATAAACTTATATTTATACTAATAAATTGAATAAATTCTCAGAACTAGTTAAATAACAAAATATAAATTGATTAGACTCAACAACATTTACAAAAGTGTTAATTAATGTTTTATTAAAGCAACAATCAATTAATTAACAAAACTTATTTAATCCAACTCAAATCTCAAAAATCCAGTTATTCACAAGAAATATAATCTTAAATATTAACTAATTCTAGTACCTCCTCCACTGATACAAACTTCAGGCAATTTGTAGACCTTTACAAGAATTCAAATATCACTCAATCAATTTCAGTTTAGAACCAACACCTCACTGTGTCGTTGGTTGCTTCTGTTTTTATGCTGAGTGACTCACAATCCCACACTTTGCTCATTTGCATAAGTTCACGTAACAGTATCAAATTTATTAGCTTACAGAGTAATCAATTCATGCCATCCTTTTTACAATTTAATTATATACCGAACAAAACATCGATACAAGATCATTCTTATATTCTCATATCGAATCAGTGGTGAAACTTATTTAGATTTAGATGATGTCATTAGCCGAGAGAGCTTGTCTGGAAGATGGATGTCCATCCATAATACATGATTGCTAAATACTACGACAGAGGTCGGCCGGATGGCCGCGTGGTAAAGCTTTGGTTTACCACCCTGGAGGATCCGGGTCCCACACCTCCAGTTTTTCAGGAGGGGTCTGGGCCCGGCCCGTTGAACCCCATCCTTCAACCATCTGGTTGACCCCATCACGGGTGTTGGCCAGCCTATGATGGGCTCTACAAATGGCTGCCGCCAGATACAGTATATCCCATGAGGATATGGCGGCGTAATCCAATTAACCTAACCTAACCTAACATCCTTCAACCATCTGGTTGACCCCATCACGGGTGTTGGCCAGCCTATGATGGGCTCTACAAATGGCTGCCAGATACAGTATATCCCATGAGGATATGGCGGCATAATCTAATTAAAAGTATATCCCATGAGGATATGGCGGCATAATCTAATTAACCTAACATATCCAATTTGAGAGAATTTGTGCTAAAAACAAGCCCACCCATCTCATTAAATATTATATTGTATTAAACATGTATTCTATTTTTCATTTTTTTTATAAGATTTGTTTAATTGTATTAAAAATTATTACATTATACAAAATATGGTATTTTGTTTTGGTAATATTAAATTGTAAATAGAAAGTATTTATAAAATTAGACTGTTATAAAAATGAGAGGGCATGCAAATTTTTTTATGGAAAAAGGGGGGCATAGACACAAAATTTGGAATTTTTTTTTTTTACTAGGAGTAATGGAACAATGAATAAATATTATCTAAAACAGCATTTCCCAAAAATATGTTCCGTGGGAGTTCAATAAGTGTTCCATAAAAGATTATGAAAATTAATATAAGTCTCATATGATTTAATTTATAAATAATAAAAGAGCATAATAAAATAAAACAGGACAGGTCAGAGTTAACTTCTTCACAAAAGGTTGAAAAGGGTTGGAGATATGCATTGTTTAATGTTCCATATCTGCATATGGAGCATTAAACAATGCATATCTCCTGCAAATCTGATCAGTTCCATTCATTTGTTACTGTGTTAGTGTGGATCACTCTATATATGTTGCTTTTTCCAGTTTTTCTTTTGGTGCTTTGTCATTTCTAATTAATGATAAATTTTAAGATTGTTTTTCTGTGATTATAATATTACATGTATTTTTGATACATTTTATGGTGTTTGAGAGAACATTATGGGTATTTCTCAGACATGGAATATTTGATTCAGTTCCACAACAAATTTCTGCTAATTTTTTGAGAATACTTAATATTATAAACGATGAAAACATTGACTAGATAAGCAATATTACAGATGCTAAAACATTACAAAAATAATGGAAGAGGCTAATAAAATATGGATTCTTATAAATTTTTAACTCTTATATTTACATGTTTGCTAATTTATTAATTTTTTAATAATAATATTCATTAGTTTAGATTTATTAGTATTTCATAATTTACATATTTATTTTTGAAATGAAATGTATTCTTATTTAGGCTCAAAATAAAAAAATAATAAATATACTCTCATAATATGACCAAAAATATAAAAAATTTAACTTTAATAGTACTTTTGATTTAAATTCTTCTTTACTTACATAGAATAAAAAACAAAAAACAAGAAATTTTTTGCATGGTGATTAGAATGAAAATATTTTTGTTCTATATAACTGAAAAGGGATTTTGTCTGAAAATACTGTAATAACCAAATATCAGCCAAATAATCTCTTCATTACAAATTAATTAAAAATAACTAAAATTAATGATTAAATTAATGTTAACCAATGTATAATGGATACATATAGATGGAGTCACATTGTATTCTAAATTTAATTTAATTATTAATTTCAGTTATTTCTAAATTAATCTGTAATGCTAGGGTTATTTGATTGATATTTGATTATCTCTAGTAAATTTGCTTGCTTAATACTTTTCTATAATTTATTTTTGCTTCATCAGGTAACCACACATAATGAGATTTAAATGTTTATGTTATTCTCTTGTATCATTATTTGTTGTAACTGAAGAAAAACCATATATTCTAAAGTATTTTTGTTAAAGAAAAGTTTGAATGTGATTTGTAGTCTTATTAAGCCAATATATTTATTATAAATATAATTAATAAACAAAATATTAAAAAAATAAGCATGAATTATAAATACATTTGTCAAATTTGATACATCATAATTTATATAATGTTGCAATTGTATTATCCTATATATATATATATATGTGTGTGTGTGTGTGTGTGTGTGTGTGTGTGTAGGTGTGTGTGTGTAGGTGTAGGTGTGTAGGTGTGTGTGTGTAGGTGTGTAGGTGTGTGTGTGTGTGTGTGTGTGTGTGTGTGTGTGCGTGTGTGAGGAAGTTAACTCTGACCTATCCTATTTTATTTTATTATGCATTTTATTATTTATCGTTATTTTCATTATTATCTAATGTATTATACAGGGTGTAAATTATCTCCTTCAAAAAAACTACACCATGACATAGACGAAATTCAGGCGATTAAAGTGATATAAGATACCTGGGGTCGCAAATCGCAAGCAACGCCGTAAATTGAACCTCAAACTAAGCTTAATGGCGTGGGCTTCGAATGATGGTAGCGTTCTTGGTACAGTCGTCTTGCTGCCAGTGCACTAACTCGTTGTTGTCAAACTGATCCATAAGAACAGTGTACCTTGTCGAACTGGTTAAACTAAATTAATCAACAGTCAACGGTGCAATTTTTCTGCAATGACGTTGCAGCTCTTCTCCTTCGTTCCGCCCGGGCTTGTGATTTGTGACCCCAAGTGTCTTATATCACTTTAATCACCTGAATTTTGTCTACGTCGTAGTGTATTTTTTTGAAGGAGATAATTTACACTCTGTATTTTAGTTTAGAGTTGATTTACTTCCACACTCTCCGTCGTAGTAATAGTTAGCAATCACGTGTTACGGAATCGGGAACTGTCCTCCAGAAGAGCTGTCCCGAGTAATGACATCATCATCTAATCTAACATATTTTTACCACTGACGATATGAGAATGTAAGAATGATCTCGTATTGATGTTTTGTTCATATAAAATTAAATTGTAAAGAGGATGACATGAATTGACTACTCTAAGCTAATAACTTTAAACTTGTTATGTATAAGTATGTAAATGAAGCAGCACAGGACTGTAAGTCACCTGATATGAAAGCCTATGAAAAACGGCAACCGACGAGGTGTTGTATCGACGTAAAGTTGGTTAAAGTGACATTGGAATCCTTGTAAAGGTCTACAATTTGATTGAAGTTTGTATCGGTGGTGAGAATAGTGCGAGAAATTCGTGGAACCAATTATTTGCACTAATCGAGGCCTACCTGTACTTCCATAATTCCATATTAATTAATTGCTAATTTCATTTTTTTAATAATTAAAAATTTTTAAAAAATAGCATCTTAAGCATTTATATTTCATTATATAATCTAAAATTTCATTATTTTTAACCAAAAAAATAGAGCATAAATTAATTTGCAATTATTTAAGGAAATGTGTTTTCATAAAATGTCAAAAATCTTTGATAAATATAGATTGCCAAGATAAGCTAGAAGTATGCATATATTCAGTTGTCATTATATTGATGTTCATTTATATAAATATGCTTTGTGATTCAGCTACTATAGTTATTGTTATGATTGTCACTTGTTATGTTTGTAGTAAGAGAGATTCCACATGACAACTGTTAACAGTTGATATTATTGACCATTAAAATATTTTAATGTTGATTTAAAACTTATGGTAAAATTCTTTAAAGTAAGAACACTCATTAAGTAATTAGAGTTAAAATATTTTGAAAAGTGATTTGTTATTTTCTTAATTTTTTTATTATTTTTCTGGTTAAAAAATATCTGTTGCTCTAATGAAAATTAATTCATTCTCACTTGAAAGTCAAAGCAGTGAACATACTGTATTTACTTGCATAATTCATGCCCTTGAATTATGTGATGACCGTTTTCCCATGAAATTTAAAAAATATGTATATCCTCAAACATTTCATGCATTTAATACCATATTGTTTTAATATCTTCTATGAATCAGCAAGTACTGTTATGTATATTTGAAGAGCCTTATTACTATGCTGAGTTGCAATAATATAAATAGTCTCAAGATTTTTTTAAATAAAAATAGCTACTACCATCTTCCACATTTTGAATTTTTAACTGCTATGCTAATTGAATTCTAATTATTCAGAAATTTATAAACTATTGCATTGGAGGAATTTTTTCATCATAAGACAATTATAATATATCATTATAACCCTCAAAACTGTGTAGATTCAGAATATTTTCATCAAATCTACCTGATTATAATTATATGCAGTTTTCAGCTACGTATAAATTATAGTAACTCTATAGTGGTTTGATAGAGAAGCAATAATTGTCAAAAATCATTGTTTATTTTGATATGAAAACTATGAAAATAAAATGCTGATAAAACTTGGAATATAATGAAATTGGCAAAATTGTTATAAAAAATTTCATCTGATATATTCTAAATCTACTCTAAAAATTTCATAGAAATACATTAATTATTTTGATCCTGTGATATCTTCAAATCAATAAACCAAGCTAAATCATGGTTTTTCTACATCACTTCTATTAACTTTATATTTCAAAATGAAGATAATCTGCAACTAATCATAAAATAATAATTAAAACAGGCATATAAAACTTAAAATAAGAAATCATTGATGTCATTATTGATGTCAACAAAACCAAAACATCTCTGGTTTCTAACCCTATGTAAACAAAACCAAAAAATCTCTGGTTTCTAACTCTGAAAAACCCTACAGTGGTTTGACAGAGAAACAATAATGCAAATGATGTCCATGGCATGTAGAAGAGTGTTTTTGAGGATGTGAATGGACATCAATGGCATCAGTCATTCTCTAAAATCCTGCCTTCACTCAATGATCTAAAGATGATATAGCTCTCTTAGAAAATTATATAACTAAAATAGAAAGATCATAAACTTTTTATAAGGGGTGCATAGCATATAATCTTTTCCTCACTTAAATCATGCAATCTTTATTTAGGTTACAAAATTATGGTAAGGTGGGATAGTGAATTACATGAGTAAATACAGTATATTAATTAAATATAGAGGATAGCATTTCATTTTATTTAATTAAATATCTTTAATAAAGCAATGGTGTGCAAGCTTTTATTAGTTAAAATTTATTTTTATAAGGTTTATCTCAATACCTCTATATTGTTAATTGCCTATTTGGTAAATCAAATAAAATCATGACACTAAGTTATATACTATTGAATTTACATAATTTTTATGTTCTATTAAATATTTAACAATTATTTATTAATTCATTTTTTACCCTAGCCTAACAAAAGATTATAGGAAGAGACCAAAGTACAGGAAATTATTGGTATGAAATAATTATTTATTTGTAAAATATATTTAATTTTCAAATTTGCATTTATATCCATAATTGACATAATAATGCCTTTTTGTATTCTAGCATATCTTCAGATAATCATTTCTAATTTATTTTTAATCATATGTCAAGTATGTTCTATGTACCTTAAAATTTGAACATGATGAAAAATATGCTAAATTTATTGCTAAATTTATTGCTAATTTTATTAGCAATTTATTTTTGCATTGCAAATCAAAATAGCCATAGGGGTCAGCAATGACTTCATAATCCCATTTTTTTTATCACCCTTCAATGCGTGATATATCTATAAGCAATTTTGATGATTAATGGAATTTGTCTTGAAATGTGTAATTTTATGATAAATAATTTTTCCTAGCTAGGATGAATTCAGTTTTACCATAAGTGATCTATTGAAGTTTTGTAGATAACATTTATGTTTAAGGCAAATCGTTTTTTCCTACTCAGAATTTTTAGTTTCCATCTATTTAAAATTTCAAGAAGGATGAATTCATTTCTAAAATCAAAATATTTCCTGATTCCTTTGGTATATGAAAGGAGATCAGTTATTTTGAAGTTGTGTGTCAGCTTTTTTCAATAGTGATCATTTATTTGGCTATATCCAGCTGTCCTTAAGATTCTTCAAATAACCCATTACATCTCACGTGAAAAAGAATCACATTTTTTATTGAACAAAAAATAGATCCATAACATTTATTATTGTGAACAACAACAACAACAACAACAACAGTGACTTATCAAGGTCAGATATTAAGGATTTTAATTTAAAGCCAAAGTCTGCATGCATGAAAGAACTAATTTTTATTCAAGTGAAATAATGTTAATGTCAAGTGAAGGTTGGTACTACCACTATTATGCAACAGCTACATCTATCTGAAGTTTAATAGTAGTACTGGCAAGTAAGATTTGAATATTTCATTGATACAAGGACAAAAATCAAAATCAATACAGCAAAACCAAAAGAAAGTTAAATTTTTATTCTTCCAAATTACAGTTTTTAAGAATCTGTATAGGATAATTTCAAATAACTTCTTCAAAAATAAACCATTGTTATTCTAAAAAATGAAAAATTGAATTAACCAGAGGTAAATAATCCTGTAGCATATAGAGGAAGTTATTAGCTTAGTTTGATTTATTTGATCTTTGAGATTGTTGCTATAATAGTATTTTTGATTGGGTTAATTTTATTTTTGAATTGATTAAAAAAAATATTGCTGAATTTACTTGCTATTTATATTTTTGCTTTAATGAAGTTCTTGTTGAGTTCATTTGTAGGCACATTTTTGGTATACAATGAGATTAACATTGATTTTTTTCTGTCAAAGATATATTTTAAAGTAATTTTTGGATGTTTTCAAACATGTCTTTAGTAAATTTTTTTAACAATTTCAGCATTTTTGAATTGATACAGTTTCATAAATGATTGCTATTATTATTAACTTTCTGATTTAATTATTTATTTGGATTAAGATATTATAATTGTTGTTAAAACAGATGAAGGCATAATTTATTAATGACTAATAGTGATAGTATCTATTACCAATATATCTGTAAAGAATTCTTCAAACAATTGCTTATAAACCTTTTACTATTTAATAAGAATTAAATAACAGCACTATTCTGCAGTTAAAGGTAGAAAAACATTCACATAATGCGAATCGGTTATGTAAAATGTACCTAGGATGGTGTAATAGAACATCGAAAGTGCTAGTATGATTTATGTGAATGTTTTTCTACTTTTAACTACAGAATAGGGCTGTTATTTAACTCTTATTATCTGTAAAGATGTAAATAATCATAATCATTGGAATTATTATGTTGTGCCTCTATATTAGAAGTTCAGATGGTAGATTCATGAATCCTGGGCATAAAGTTTCTATTTTTAAATTCATTATTATTAGGAAATTTATAGTCCCTATTGTAGAGGTCAGGGAAGGGATGAAACCAGTATTTTAAAAGTATTTAAATACAAGGAGAGTTGAAAAAAGTTCTTACCCTCATGATGCGGATGAGCTAGAAATCTGAAAATTCCAACTCTTTCTTCCTATCTATCTCCTGGGGGCACACTTCTCACATCTGTAAAACAATTGTTTCAAAGGTGTAAAACAACATTTGTAGAAACCGACAAATTTGGAGGCAAATCAGTTCTCCATAGAAGTAATGACCTGCATTGAAGAAATTTCTTCCCTATAAATGTTTCTCATATTTCAAAATAGGAAGAAATCTGAAGATGTCAAGGTTGGGAGAATATGGAGAATGGGGCAAGATTTCATACTCTTAATTGTGCAGAAAAGTGACTTTCTGCAGTTCAATGTGCAAGTGCATTGTCAGTTAGCAGCAACACACCTTTTGACAAAAAATTATGTCTTTTTTTTCTTGATGTTGTTCCTTAATTTTTGTAGCAATTTCCACTAGTTTGCCCATTATTGTTGACCATTTTTGTAAGTAATCTGTCAATTTAACACATTTTCTATCCAAAACACAGGTGACATGACTTTGCTGGATGGCCCTCTCTTGTGTCATCCTTGAATTTGTGGTGTGACCACATTTGAATTCTCATTTCCATCATTTATCAATACTCCTTGTATGATGGACATTCCTCACATACACAGCTGATATCTTTTTGTGGAATGTTTGTGCAGTTTTCCTTTGAAGATGAAAAACCATATCATGGATCAATACTCAGTTTTGTTCAGCATGACATCATCATCTACTATTCTCTTGTTAAAACAAGACCTGTCAAAACAAAAAAAAAAAGCAGTAAGACAGTAATCCATCATTGTTTATAATTATAAATCTGTAGCATACAACATGGTGAGGGTAAGAACTTTCTGGCCTCCCTTTGTATTTGTAATATATGTTTATATAATTTATTCACATAAAGATTACAAATTATCAGTGATTATTTTTGATGATAGAAAGAAATTTAAATATGAAATATACATGATTATTGGAAAAAAATCTCAATTAAACTAAAGATCATCTTGATGTAATTTAAGAAATATTACAGACAATAATATATGCAGAAACTGAATTAGTACAATGATCTTAGACATATGTGGATTCAAGTAAGGGCACTGGGCAGATGCTTCTTGTTATTTTTTGAAGAATATACATTAATCATATAAATTATTAGCTAATATTTTATTTGTATCATTTTTTTCTAAATCTGTCATTGATTCCTGGGTGTTATTAATTATGCAACAGTAAATTCAGTTGTGACCTTTTCATATTTTACAAAGATTAATTCATAAATATGAAACTTCAGCTTAAATCTATCAAGAATAACATCTCAAGTTTAATATAACTCTAGCAATTCTGCATCTTTCAAAGACTTTTTTAATTATCTGTACATTAAAATTATTAATAAATTCATATCACAAAAATTAATGAATGACTGTTTTGATAAAACTCACAAGACATCATGAACTTGGCCTTCTACTCTTGTGTTTCTCAAAGTATGATTTGCAGTTTCCAAAGTTCAAAGAACATAACTTATAAGGGCCTTGAACATTATACAAAAATACAAAAAATAAATCATTTCAATAATAACCTTAAATAAAAAATAAAATCATTATTGTAACTACAGGGTGCGCCAAAATGAATGCAACAGCAGCGAAAAAGTTAAAGTTCGGTGTAAGTTAAAAATCGTATTTATATCAGCTGGTGTGAAATAAGAATTCAGAAAAAATATTGGACGTTATTGTTTACACAGAATGAATACTCCAAACAAGAAAAAGTGTAGGATTGTTTACATACTCCAAACAAGAAAAAGTGTAGAAAATCGAAAAATAAAAAAAAAAACAAGAAAAAGTGTAGAAAATTGAAAAATAAAAAAAAAGTTAGAAATGATATATAAACCAATGATGATAAACCAGAGTAAGATGCATCGACAGCCGCCACCATGTTATTTTTCAGTCGCGCGACGCGTTTCATGTCATCAGTGATCAACACGATGACTCATCGCTTCCCAGGCTTATTCAAATTAGACAAAGTCGACACGCGCTACTTCAAACATTATCAAGTAGCAACATGTTTTTACTTATTTCATTTTCCAATATTAATTTATTTTCATAGTTTGTCAAATATATTTTATATAAAAATGTCGAATAACATGTAATTATTATTTTACTTCTTTTAACAAAAGAAAACTGCCTGTTATGATACATATTTAAAAAAATTTTAAACAGAAAAATTATCTGGCTTTATAATATAGACACTCCGATTTTATTATTCATATATATATACTTAACTATATACAGCATAAACAAATAATTTATTTCTTAAATTTAATATTTTCCTTACACTTAAATTTTATTTAATTTGTATCCTATACTCGATTTTTAATATTACATTATTTACTTTTTATATGGTGTGTTTGCACATTTGCTGTAAAAGTAAGTGCAAGAAAAGACCTGATTTATTAATAAATCAGTTCTTGACAAACCAGATATTTAAATTGGTGAAAAATTGAATTGGAATAACTGATAAAAGTTATTCCAGTAATTATTAAAATCACAGATAAAAAGTAGGAATAGACTTATTCTTAGCTGGTAGACCAAGCAATATGGGAAAAACACCGTAGGAATCTGAACAAAATATTAGTTTAAAAAGTGCACGAATACGTCATATACGCGCTACCATTGCGCCACCGGCCCTCGATGGTGTGTATCTATTTCACTTTCACTAATCGTTGACAACGTTGAGGACTGGAGGAAGTGGGTGTGCAAGTTGTTCACCGCACAAAGGCGCCAAACTGTAGAGAGTGCCAAAAATTGATTGGAAAAATTATCAATTTTTTTAAAGTAATTAATATTTTACATTAGATTATAGAAACGTATTTTTAATTTTTGAAAATTAAAAGAATGACAGTAGCGTATAAATATTTAACACAAAAATCGTATTGTAAAATAATAATGTAGTTTCAAAAGCTAATTTATTGTAAGGACGCAAAATCAGTTTCTGTCAACGTTGGTTTCTGCACAAAAACCAATGTTGGCAGAAACTAATCGTGGTCAGTGCTGGCGCCTCATATATCAGCGCCGATACTGACCACATTCATTGGAAACTGTCCTCACACACGCAGGAATGAATTCGTTTCTTTCTATTCATTTCTTGTTGGATAGGATTCGCTGTTTGTACTTCTACGTTTCCATTTTCATAGAAAATTCCAGCAGTCATGTTACATTCCTCCGGTTTCATCTATTCAGCGAAGAAAGATACTTTAAATTTCTGTTATTTTGTAAAAAACGAATGAAGCCTGACATTTAACGGCGACAAAATTTTAATTTTGAGGATAATTATTTTTATAGATATAAAACAGACATATGCGAACACAAAATTATCGAGAACGAATCGAACCTATATAGGCCTACTCGAATTTTCGAATCGACTTTTATCTCTAGTTTTTTTAGTAATAAGAAAAGTTTAATTTATGCTAAATAGCTCCTTTGGTGAAGGAGTATTTAAGCTATTTTTCAGGAAAACGTCACCAATATTTCAGTTTGTGTTTTATGATTTTAAGTGAAATTTTATAAGCGTAATTTGCTAATTAATTCATTGGTTTTCCTGATATTAAGTAATCACTAACAGTAAAGCATTTTAATGTTATATGTTGAGCAGATAAATTCAACACATAATAATTAGAATAAAATGCAAGGTATTTTTAAATCAAAAATTCTTAATTTTATTAAATGTAAAAATCAATAATAAAATTCTTCCGTAGGAACAAACTTTATTATTGGTGTGTAACATGGCGTCGGACAGCGCTATCTGTCGGGAAGCAAAGTTTTTATTCTTTTTTCTCGATTTTTCTTTTTCTTATTTGAGTTTTAGTGTTTCCGTTCTCTATGCTTTTGTCTTCTGCTGCCTTCTTTCTTTTTTCCATCCTAGTAAGTGATTTTGGTCATTTGATAAAGTCTGTCTTCCAGAGAAATCGAGGCCGGTCCTTTTGCTCCATAGGGCATTTCTATATTGGACTACACCATGCGTTCGTTCTACTAAGAACTGTTCTGAATACGTATTTGGTTCGTCTGCGCGCCTGATTCCATAGCACATGCGCATTTCTTGGCTACATTGGTTCTACTAAGAACTGTTCTGAATACGTATTTGGTTCGTCTGCGCGCCTGATTCCATAGGACATGCGCATTTCTTGGCTACATCGGCGAATGCCTAATGCGCATGAGGAGCGACTTTATCTCGTTTCCTACTGATGCCTGTCGCGTTTCTATGTGCCGCGCGTTGCGCGCTCCAGCATCGCCTGGCCGGCACGCCACGTTCGCGACGGCCTGCGGGCCTAAAAACATACTTGAAAAATACTTGTATTGAATATATGTATTTATCTATTGGATCATTAAATACTTGCAGAATCGAAAATATAGGATTTTCAGGAGGATGTTTATTTATCAGATTTCGCTCCAACTTTGGGCATTGCTCAGGGTTCAACTATAAGCGCCTTTGTCTTTGTATATTATATGAATCCAGTTTTTAACTTAAATATAGAATCAAAAGTTATTGCCTTTATGGATGGTTTTAAAATACTGAATGCAAATAATCAAGCTCTTTTTGATGGTTTGAAAAAATTAAAGATTAGTTTGTTGCGAATAATATGATGATTAACGAAGCTAAATCAAAATATATGACATTTTCCTTACATAATAGAAGTATCAGGAATAACACAGATAATAATGCCCGTTTTATTTCAATAGAATCTCCTAAAGATCTAGGATTAATTCTGGATAATCGTCTTTCCTACAAGTTTCTTTATAATAAATCAAATAATTGGAAAATCTGTATTTACATCAAGATATTTCTCAAGAATAAAGGATGAACTTATAAGGCAGAATGGGGTAAGGGCATAGTTGGGTGGAGCGCATTATCGGTTTTTTTTTTATTATAAGATAAGCGAAATTTTATTGTTTGATATTATAGTATTCTACTACAAGTTAATATCAACCTATCGACATATATAGGCCTATGATACGATTCAAGTATTTACCTCGATCTTTACAAAAGCGTCGCGTCCAAACAGCCCACACAACTTTGACAAAATCTGCAAGTGCAAAATTTCTTAAGATAACTTTATATTAGGAGCTATTTTTTGGTAAATATGAAGAATATTGATTAAAGTTTATATTAAATAAACAATATTTTTTGACATTTAAAAATTTATTGAGAAAAACCTTGGTAAGCTGATTGTGAACCTTGGTAAGTGCAGATTATCATCTTGGGGTAAGTGCCTATTAAGCTGCTCTGGCCACATAACACGTTCAGTTTTATTGTTTCGTGTTCTACAATTTAATTTGTTTATTAACTTCCTTTTCTAGCATATAACATGGTTCGCAGTTAGGTCAGAAAAACCAACAGGGGCGATTATTCAAAAGAAATGAACGAAATGTGAACGTTGTGAAGACGACGATTGATAAATGCAAAAGTATCGATTAAAATTTTTGTACAAACCATTTTTTATTTCATAAAAAACATTTTGTAATATTAAATAACACAATGTGTGCTTTGTTACTTTGAAAAATTAAAAATAAAAAGTGATATAAAGTAAATAATGTGAGATGAGGTATAGTGATATAAAACAAAAATATAAAGTGATATAAGTACACAAATTGATTGATAACAACTTGTGTACTTATATCACTTTATATTTTTGTTTTATTTCATTATACCCCTCTCACATTCCAGAGTTCAATCCTTGTTTCTTTAACAAAGGATAACTTTAAAACGAAACAATCAATCTGTGTACTTATATCACTTTATATTTTTGTTTTATTTCATTATACCCCTCTCACATTTCAGAGTTCTATCCTTGTTTCTTTAACAAAGGATAACTTTAAAACGAAACAATCAATGTTAATGCGGTAAAAAGCATTTTATAGTAGACTTGTTCATAATTCTGCTCCTGCCAATTAGTGTGCGTAAATAAATTTCAAAGCTTTCTTAACTTGCACCTACACTCTTACCCCGTTTCGGGTTAAGTGCAGGATAGCTGACATTTTGTACAATTTTGTAGCAAATTTAAAATTTTCAAGGATAAATAATACGGTAGGGGCTGTGTAATGCTATTTTTAACGACTCTGTTAAATATTTATACGATAATACTTGCGTTTAAAGTCCAACTTTGCAAAATCCGTTCTGTACTTACCCCACTCCGACTTACTTCAAACTTGGTTTCATGCGTCATTCGTATCTTCTATAGTGTACGGCATACGATAATCTGCTGAACTCTTACCAAGTTTAAGTTCTTTGAGTGAAGTACGGTATCGTACGATTAAAAAATAAATGATGTAATCGTTCAAATACTCAAGAACAAATTAAAAATATTTTACACTTATCAACTATTGATGAATCGATAAAGAAACATAATCAGCAAATCTTAATGAAATTTATAAAAGCAGATCGATCATCTGAAACGATAAACTGCAATGTTCCTCAGTTAAAATTGCGAAAAATAAGCTTGCTTTCGGTTAAGCTAAAAAAACTTGAAAAATACTACAGATCTTTTTGTTAGAGCATGAATCACTTATTTCATATTATACTCTAATGAGAAGGACATCTAAAATTGCTTTTTTATAGGGTATATTTGTATAAATAAATATTAATTTGATAGAAGTTCAATCTCTATTGTCACGATATGGATTTAATATAATTAAATAATCATTGTAATTTTATCGAAAGTTGTTATTTTTATATTCGTTCGACAATAAACTGTGATGACAGTTTCTACATCGAAAACAATATAATAACTCACCGAAAGGTATTTTTAAATCAGAACCATCGTAATGCTAAATAATTCGGAGTGTCGCAATACTTTGTTGTTATGTTGACCTAAATTTATCGCTCTGTTTTCTCAAGAATAACCACGAATTGTTTTATAACTCTATATATTTAAATCATTTTAAAGCATATATAACTAATATTAATACCTTTGGAGACCGTTTTTCTCGATCTACCGGATTTTTCTGTCATTAATACTGCCTGTCTCATATACCTGCTTACAAGAATGTATAAGATACTGTGGTTCTTTCAACTCCTAATTTATTCAGCAACTTAAAAATTTCCAACGGTATCTTTCCTAATAAATGTAGCTAAAAATTGCATTCCGACAAGAATGTTTTCGCGACATTTTGCTCCATTGAAGATTCTGTAAAATTTTTTTTGATTAAAATAGCAACTTAAAAATTTCCAACGGTATCTTTCCTAATAAATGTAGCTAAAAATTGCATTCCTACAAGAATGTTTTCGCGACATTTTGCTTCATTGAAGATTCTGTAAAATTTTTTTTGATTAAATGAAGATAACATAGCAACAGAAGGCACATGCACATGTGGCGTATGTATTTTCAATTCTCGTGATATTTAGAGTTATTTGAATTTTGTGCAGAATTTATGACCACCCAAGGTATAATGGTCATGAACTGTGGAAAGATATATAACACCATACCGATTTTTAACTTTTTTGAACCTGCAAAACAGATATTATATCCGTATCATAAGCATAACGGGATCTATTCATTGAATTTTATTAAATTTTCTTATTATACGCTATCATTTATGAATTTCTAAATCGATAGATTATTCGATTAAAATTTATTCATCGCGCAATAAAATTTTCTGTGTAAGTTCTTTGTAACCAAGTTAATTTTGAGGAATTGATGATAAACTACAATATCAAATTTATATTTGAAGACAGTTAGTGGCACGACAGAATCAGTTTAAATACTATTTCATTTCCCTAACAGAAATTGTAACAAATGAAAGGTTAGATGGGGACACGAATTTCAGTGATTACTCGATTTAATCGAGTTCAAGTATGTGTAGCTACAGCGCTTCTTATATCGGATGTTGATGCAGATGACTATCTTGGTAATAAATATTGCATTTAAATTTGTTTATTCACTATTGTTAAACCAATTACATTGCCATTCTGATTCCTATCATATTCTATATTATAAACTACAGTACTGTATTGAGTCATTCGATGAATTTTACACATAAGAGAAATTGTTTATAGAAGATACGTTTTTCTTGACACTATAACTGCTTTATAAAAAAAGGTTTTAAAATTTTCTGTAAATATAATTTTTCCTCGTTATCATCAAAATGCCATTTCTAGTTCTCATTTTTAATCATCCAACTGGAATACAACGGATGATTGAGAAAAACGACAAATTTACAAAATATCAGCATTTTCATTTGGATAAAAACTTTCCTAAACTATCGATACCGTCTTTAATAATTCCAACTAATACGCCAACGAGAATACTAGTAACAACTTCTCTTCTTTCCTCTCCATTGAAAGATCGAAGAGCATCTTGGATCTTTTTAAACGTATCAGATAAGAATTCTCTATTTTCTTTAACAATTTTTTTTAATCGAAGCGTGAATGTATTAATAATGGGTTGGATCCGTTCAATGAGTTATCTTCGAAAGTTTTGTTCGTTTGAAATTATAAGTCAACAAATTAATAATTACAGATAAGTAAAGAAATTATCATTCAATACTTCATAATTACATGAAGAACATCTTGATCAACAGTTGTTTCTTCCCCCTATGCCAATTGGCCTTTCGGGATGTTCGCCTTCAGTGAAAGTCGTCTAAAGTGAATAGTAAAACATTTGAAAGAATTATTAAGCTATCGATACGTTTACCAAATTCTTGAGAACTCCAAATGTGATTCGGAAAAATAATCTTACCGATTATACGGTTTATCAACGATATTTCCTGTATTAGGTATGAAAATTTTCAACACTAAAATTTTAGACCATAAACAAGAGAATTGGATGAAAACATGACCACTCCGATTATCGTTCTGAAAATTAAATATTTCATGACCATTTTTTTAGAACTTTTCTGTTTTTCTTAAACTCCAAATGTGATTCGGAAAAATAATCTTACCGATTATACGGTTTATCAACGATATTTCTTGTATTAGGTATGAAAATTTTCAACACTAAAATTTTAGAGCATAAACAAGAGAATTGGATGAAGACATGACCACTCTGATTATCGTTCGGAAAATTAAATATTTCACGACCATTTTTTTAGAACTTTTCTGTTTTTCTTGAAAAGTAATAAGTTTAAGATGACATAGAAAATATACAAAACAGAACACTTTAACTCAGCTATTTAATGATTACTTTGGTTCTGATTTAGAAACTCTGTTGGATTTTTGTACTTTTTCGGTATAGAACCTGTCATTATTATTTATTATCGAAAGAAATTAACAAATCGTTTATTTAGTGTATTATACTATATTTTATTGATGGGTCAAAGGATATCTCAATAAAGATTTTAGAGTGTTATACTATATTTTATGTGTTTTCATAACAGTTTTCCAAAATAAATACGAATACTTTATGATGAACTTGTAAGTTATAGGGAATGCTGGGTCAAAGGATATCTTAATAAAGATAAAGTATTTTCGATTTGAATGAAAGTTTCAAATATTAGAAATCACTAGAGAACGATGTGTTTTAAATTTGACAGTCTGAAAGAGTTTGAAAAGCAATCCTAGTGGAACATAATAATAGCTAATAATTAATTCACATAGATCAGCGCTTCCCAAACTTTTTTTATTCACGACCCCATTTTTAATTACGAGATTTTTCGCGACTCCAGGTATTAAATATGAAATAGAACGTACAAGTATATAAGTCATTTACACACTTATTAAGATGAACACAACCATACAAGTACATAAATCATTTACACACTTATTAAGATGAACACAATCAAACAACTACACTGAAAATTCATAAACAAGTACATAAATCATTTACACACTTATTAAGATGAACACAATCAGCAAAAGTATATAAGTCATTTACACACTTATTAAGATGAACACAATCAACCAATCACTACATCATTTATACACTTATTAAGATGAACACAATCAGCCAATTACTTTCGCGACCCCAGGTATTAAATATGAAATAAAACGTACAAGTATATTTACACACTTATTAAGATGAACACAATCAACCAACTACACTGAAAATTTATAACACACTTATTAAGATGAACACAATCAACCAACTACACTGAAAATTCATGTGTTGTCATACGTTAAATATTGGGCAAAGTATTAAATATGGAATAAAACATATAAGTATATAAATCATTTACTTCAGATGAACACAATCAGCCAACTACACTGAAAATTCATATGTTGTCATAAGAACACAATCAGCCAACTACACTGAAAATACATATGTTGTCATACATTTAAAACGTACAAGTATATAAGTCATTTACACACTTATTAAGATGAACACAACAGCCAACTACATTGAAAATACATATGTTGTCATACGTTAAATATTGGAAAACTACATTGAAAATACATATGTTGTCATACGTTAAATATTGGACGTTAGACAAGTATATAAATCATTTATACACTTATTAAGATGAACACAATCAACCAACTACATTAAGTCATTTACACACTTGTTAAGATGAACACAATCAACCAACCACAGCTTACACACTTATTAAAATGAACACAATCAGCCAACTACACTGAAAATAGTCCAAATGTTAATATTGGACATTTGTGAAATTACATATAAACTGAAATTCAAGTGTTTGAATTTAATTTTTGCTACCCCATTTGGGGTCGCGACCCATAGTTTGAGAAGCGACCGAAATTGCGCAGTGTTCTTTTCGTTTATAAAATCCAGTAACGGAAAGTTAATATTTCTATTTTGCTTCTTCGAAAATTAAAAAAAAAAAAAAACAAGTTATGCCTTTGATATCAGTGAAAAATTTACCGAATATTTTGGTAGTAATGCCCCTGCAGTACAATGGCAAAATTATATTAATCGAAATTGATTCCTTATTATATTTAAATGTTTTAAAATGTATGAAATTAAAAAAAAATTTTTTTTAAGTTTTAAAGTCATATTTTGGTAGTAATGCCCCTGCAGTACAATGGCAAAATTATATTAATCGAAATTGATTACTTATTATATTTAAATGTTTTAAAATGTATGAAATTAAAAAAAATTTTTTTTTAAGTTTTAAAGTCAAGTGTTTTTGTTATTTTGTAATTAATTTTCAGCCATTAAAAATTCTTTTTATACATAAATATTAATGGCTTCAATTAAGTTCTCTATATCGCAATCAAACATTTAAATTCCCTCTATGTTTGTTCTTCGCAAAGGATTATAGTATAGCGACACTCAACTCCCAACTCCCAAATAGAAAATCTTTCAACTCTCGACGAAGACCAGCGTTGACGCTAGCGCTGGCGTTGGCGCCGACTGAAGTTTCACTATAAACCACGACGCTAACTTGAAACTCCAATGCCGGCTAGTGCCTTGTATGAGGTGTGATCAAAAATTAAGATTACAAAGCCTGAGTGAAACGTGTACATTTTATTTCATACAACCAATACAGCCAACTGATGAAACGTGTACATTTTATTTCATACAATCAATACAGCCAACTGATAGTATTGTACATACATTAGGTTATTTTTCGACATAGTCTGATATCGGTTTAGGCCCTTGTTCCTTCATGGGATGAGTTTGAATATTCCCTCCTGATAAAAATCCTGTCCTTGCGTGTGTTAGCCACGTTGTCGTGAAGTGTTTCACCTTCTGCGTCGCTTCGTGGGATGAGTTTGAATATTCCCTCCTGATAAAAATCCTGTCCTTGCGTGTGTCAGCCACGTTGTCGTGAAGTGTTTCACCTTCTGCTCAAATTGTTTCGTCAGCTCCCAGTTTTGACTTATGGCATCGACGTTTTGCCCACCTGGGGGTATAAAACACTCAAACTATTAAAAGACGGTACTGGTAACAGGTCTGGTTACACAAGGCGAACAAACTTCAATCTGCATGCATTATGCAAAAGGAAAACAACATAGAGACCCCTTTCTTCGAAGAAGTGGAAAAAGAGCTAAAGGTAAGCCTATAAGCCTATATTAGATTTAATACACTCGTATCTTTGCGGACCTTTTGAAGTATTTTCTTTAAGCAGAGCCAAATATTTTCTAACCTTCATTGATGACAAGACACGCAAAACGCATGTATATTTATTAAAAAGAAAAGATGAGATAACAGTTTTTTACTAGATATAAAGCGGAAGTTGAGAACGAACAAAGCCGTACGATTAAAAAGATTCGCACTGACAACGGAGGCGAATACGTAAATCAAGCATTCCTTAACGTATTGAGAACGGCTGGAATCAAACATCAAACTACTATCCCATATACACCATACCAGAATGGAGTAGCAGAAAGAGCAAACCGTACAACTGTTGAAAAAACGAGAGCTATGCTTTCACATGCTAACCTTCCAAAAACTTTTTGGGCGGAGGCAGTGTCAACCGCTGTATACTTAAAAAATCGCTCACCAACAAAGGCGTTAAATGCAAAGACACCGGAAGAGATGTGGACAAACGAGAAGCCGAATGTTTCACACCTCGGAGTATTCGGATGCAAATGTTATGTACACAGTACATACGCCAAAAATACACCGAGGAAAACTCGATCCGAAGTCAAAGGAAGACATATTCGTAGGATATTGCACGGAAGCAAAGGTTATAGAATTTATGATCCGTTAACCAAACGCATAACAAAATCACGAGATGTCATTTTTGTGGACGAAAAGCCAAATAGCCAACCCACACCTACAACTTCTGATGAATCGATTCTTCTAGATCTCCCTTCCGATTCTACGTATCAACTAGACTCTCCAAGTGAGCGAGAAGACCCTACTAACTTCTGAGCCTCGTAGAACAACAAGAGTAAGAAAAATGTCAGATTACTATGGTTTCCCAAGTGTAAATTTAATAATGGAAGAACCTACAACTTTAGCCGAAGCTATGCAATTTGACGAAGAACTCAACTCATTAAAGGAAAACAACACATGGGAAGAAACATTGTTACCAAAGGGGAAGAATCTCATAAAATCAAAATGTATTTTTAAGAAAAAGCTTACCCCTTCAGGAGAAATAGCGAAATATAAGGCTAGACTTGTAGCCAAGGGATGCACCCAAAACAGGGGCATAGACTATGATGAGATTTTTTCACCTGTAGCACGACTCACAACAATACGTACCATTATTGCCATCGCTACCCAACTGGATCTCGATCTTCATCACGTCGATTTTGATGCAGCTCATTTGAATGGAAAAATCAACGAAGAAATTTATATAGAAATGCCGGAACATTATTCATCACAGAACACAGCCAACCCAAATACACTTTGCCGACTTCGTAAAAGTATTTACGGTTTAAAACAGTCAGGCAGAACTTGGTACAAAAGACTGAACGACGAACTCTTGAGAGCTCAATTTAATCGATCAAAACTGGATCCATGTCTTTATTACAGAGGTGAAGATCAAAACCTACAAATGACCGTTGTTTATGTTGATGATCTTATCATTGCAGGTTCCCCAGAACAGATCCAGAACACGAGACATTTTAAGTAAAGCCTTTAAAATGAAAGACTTAGGAGACTTAGCTACTTCCTGGGAATACAAATTGAACGTGACCATGAAAAGGGTATAACAAAACTTACTCAACAGAAATATATTCAGATGCTCCAAAAATTCGGTATGTCAGAAGCAAAACCAATTCCAATTCCATTAAACCAGCAACACAAGTTGGACAAAACAATGTCATCCACTACGGAAGATATTAACAAAATGAAAAATATTCCCTATCAGAACGCTAGCACATGCAGTCAGTCAGCTACTTAAGTCAGTTCAATAACAATCCTGGACAGCCTCATTGGAACGCAGTAAAAAGGCTAATGAGATATCTAAAAATAACAATGAGCACTCGCCTCGTATATGAAGGAGAAACTGAACCAAAAATCATTGGTTATGCAGATGCAAATTGGGGAAATGATACAGATGACAGAAGGTCTATACAGGTTTTATTTACTTACTGGCGAAAGGTGCAATTAGTTGGACCAGCAAAAAGCAACTAACGGTGGCTCTTTCGGCAACCGAAGAAGAACACATCGCCGTGACGTCTGGTTACGTGATTTCTTAACTGAAATTAACATTTTAAAAGGATCTCTCTCAATACCGATAATGTGCGACAACAAAAGCGTTTATTTACTTACTGGCGAAAGGTGCAATTAGTTGGACCAGCAAAAAGCAACTAACGGTGACTCTTTCGACAACCGAAGCAGAACACATCGCCGTGACGGCTGGTTACATGATTTCTTAACTGAAATTAACATTTTAAAAGGATCTCTCTCAATACCGATAATGTGCGACAACAAAAGCGTTATCAACTTGGCACAGAATCCTACCCAGCATGAAAGAAGCAAACACTTTGCCTAAAACAGCATTTTCTCAGAGAGAATGTAGATAAAGAAAATTTAGATATTATCTATACTCCTACCGAGTTACAGGTAGCTGATATGTTAATTAAGGGACTTCCTAAATCTAAACTAGCTGATTGCTGTAAACACTCTGGTTTAATTGAAAAATAACTATTTCGTTCAAGCTAGTTGAAATATGGGGGCGTGTTAGAATTGTAATATTCCAAACTAGCTTGCACTCAGGTTTTTTTACGTTTATGTTACTTGTGGTTTTTTTCCCTTCCTGCCAAGAGTGCGACACTTCTAACGCAGGGATTCTCTTCTCGCATCCGTACGAGATTGTGTATCGCTTCTCCCTCTTTGTCTGTAACGTCCACCAATTTTTACTCATCTGAAATAAACGTTTTTGATTTCTGTTACCACTGCGATTCATTTTATCATACAACCTCTAACACTTACATCATTTTATATTTTTATTTCATTACGCCGTCTCTCACATTTCAGACTTCAATCCTTGTTTCTTTAACAAAGGATAACTCTAAAACGAAATAGCCTATCTTAATGCGGTAAAAAGCATTTTATAGCATATTTGTTCATAATTCTGCTCTTCCCAAGTAGCGTGTATAAATAAACTTCCAAGCTTTTTTAACTTGCACGTACACTCCTTACCCCGTTTCGAGTTTAGTGCGGAGTAGCTGACATTTTGTATGATCTTGTCGCAAATTTAAATTTTCAAGGATGAATTAAACGGTAATAGCTGCGCAATGCGATTGTTAACGACCCTATTAAATATTTATACGATTGGTTAAAATACCTACGGTTAAACTTTGCAAAAACAGCTTTGCACTTACCCCACTCCGCCTTAACCTTTTGATTTTTATATAAAATAAAAGATATCATCACCGACGTATTAGCGAGAATAATGCAATTGTTTAACGAAATCACCCTTTTATAATTAGAGTTAATAAACAAGTCGATTCATGATAATCCTTTCCCATTCCTGTTTCAAACCAGTTCACGCAGCGCCCCGCGTGTTGTTCTACGCGTTGCGCGACTTAAATAACAAAAAAGGCTAGATATCTAAGTAAACATGCAGCTACAACCATTTTTATGGTTGTTTTCTTCATTAGCTTTTAGGCAAAAACAGTAATTACGAAATGTAAATTGCCTGGTAATTTTAGTCAAAGAAAAAAATCGACAAATTTCGGTTAAGTATTTAACTTATAAATATTTTGTCGCCTTCACAACCAAAATGCTGCCCCCTGGCTCAACACATTCTGAACCTACCTGCCCTCAACACATTCTGAACCACGCCCAATGAATACATTTAAACAATACAAACGCTCTACTTATTTATAGTAAGCAAATAGTGTTATTAAAAATATGCACAAATTTTTATGGTTATATTTATTCAACCAAGATGTGTCATCAACGATGTATACACATCGATAGTCGAATGAAGACTGCGCACCAGATCAGTATCAGTTGACGTGGGTGGCAATTTTTGATAACATGTCCGCGCCTCTTTATAAATATCATTGGATCAAATTGTATAATGTGTCTGTCACTATTCAGCACGGTGAGCGAAAGGTTATTTTTGCTATTTTAATTAAAAGCAAAAATAATTTTAACAATAGCAAAATTATTCTTGGTCAACTAAATACCGAGAGAAAAGGAATGGTTTTTGTTATAGCTAGGTTTTTAGTTTCTGGATAGTTACTCTCAACGGTGATATAAAGTAGTGATGGGTCGTTCATGAGTGATTCGATCACAATGATTCAATCATTAAGTGAATCAAATGAATCACGATTCATTTGGTGAAAACAAATCGATCACATTTTGATTCATTTCAACTTCCGATATAGCGAATTTTTTTTTTTTTTTATATACGAGTGTATGGAACTACTGTCTGTGCCCTCTCCTTAAATTATATAGCGAAATAATATAAAAAACTAATATTTTAACATATCCACAATTAAGCCTAAACATTTTGCATTTTATTCAAAAAAAATATTATTAATAGATACTGTGTGTAAAAATGTATAATGTGGTGTCACAATTTGCATGATCCCACCCTTCTCTACATTATTTATCACCACAAATCTACTACTACATCCCTCCCCTTCAAGTAGAAACGATTCATCCAGTCAAACAATTCTTCGATTCAAATGAATCGATTCATTTAAATGAATTGATTCACTGAAAAGAATCATTTAGCCCATCACTAGTATAAAGTACTAACCTGTAGCCAGCCGGGAGTGTAATTCCATGTTAACTTTGTAAAAGTAAACAACGATATCTGCATTATAAGATAAGCTTATGGAAAATATCAGTTTGTCAGCCGATTGTCCTATGTGGACAGTTAAAAATAATCCGATTAATACGTTAGCTAATGGTTTGAGAGAGAGTACAAAGGTTCAAGTAAAACTACAGCGGCAAGATTCTGTTTTTCGCGGAATCCGAGATTTTTGCGTAATATTTTTAGTCATATTAATAAATAATATGACTAAAAATGGAATTGTTTCATATTTCGATTTACTAAAATCGGAATATTAATCAATCGCGACAACGGAACCGATAAGTAGTTATATGAAAAAGTAATTATCACAACCAAGTATCGATACCTGTGCGCGACGCCATCTTGAACGTGACTGTGTCTTACGCGACACTTTCAAGATGAATTCACGTGTTATGAGAGAGCGATTTTGTTATATGAATATGTGTTATTGGAGAGCGCATTATACGGGAGTTTACTGTAATACATCTTGAAGATGTCGCGCAAGAACTATATTCAAACTCTTTTAAGAACATTTTCAACATGTAATTATGCATTTTGATGCAAATATATATCTATAAATTACATAAATAACTTATGAATTTCAACATAAAATCACAACCTGCATAATCGTATCTGACGTATTTTTGGCTTTAAAACAAAGTACAAAACCATAACAGTTTTTCGTCATTACGATGATAGTCACGTGACGTTTTACTTCTCGTTCAACATGGCACCGGTACTTGTTCGTTTTTAACAAAGGTAGATTTTTCGGAATATCTTAAAAGCGGTACCGCTTTCGTTTATGTTTCTATTATAATTTTTGACCAGTTTGATGAGATCTATCGAATGACATCACATTTGACAATTCCATGAAAAAGCAGAAGCCAGCCACTATGGCCGACTCGAAGCGCTAAGCATTGCATAACTGTTTCCATATGTCCTCTTTTTTTTTAAAAAAAAAACTTCCTTCTGGAAGGATTTTTTAAATCTATAAAGATGTTGGTATTTTTGATTACGAAGGTTATAAGGAAAAAAATGAAATTTAGTAGTAATTTTAGGTTATATATCTGTGGTTAATGGGGAAGACCTTTTTCGAAATTCAAGTAATTTTTATGTCCCAAGAATGTCTTGATGACTACAGAAAATGAAATTTTAGACTGAATTGGTAGCGACCCTCTTATTGATGAATATTAAAGCGCGAAAAGTACAGACGTAATTAAAGTTTAGAAAAACTTAGTCTAGTATATTTTTCTTATTTTAGGTGCATTTCTGTAAATTAGTCAGTGGACGACACACAGGAAGCTGCATAAAGGCATTAATGCACTTAGAAGGGGCACTGAAAAAACCATTTAGCTTATATAATTTAAAAACAACTCTACGAGAGTTTACTGTGCATTATGAATCAGCATGGTGGAATAATAGAAATGCTCGTTATAAACATTCGTTATATCCGAGAATATGAATCACCTGGTTATTTTTGACATCTGGCCAAATAAAGGTTATAAATCATCATAGCTGGAATATAAGAGAAATGTTCAAATATATGACGATTTTTAATATCTTCACGTGATCGGAAGTCCGCCATCTTTAGAGTTGCCATAACTGCCAAGCATTGATACGGGAAGTTTAAGTGCTAAATAAATAAAACATGAAAAAGTGGGTAGGTAAATAGGAATTGTCTCGACTGACAACCTGTTTCTTGCGTCTGACTATTTGTTAACATTAGGGAAAAAATTCTCTCCACATTTGCATTGTGGACTGGAATGGCAAATACTATCTGTCCACCTTAGCCACGACCGTTGACATAAGTACGCGTGCGCTAACCGAAAGAAGGTTGTTAATAGATAAAGCTTTCTTAAAAAAATAAAAGTAGCAGAAATAGAATTTTTCTCCTGTATGGTCGCTGTACAGTCAAAATTATAGTTCACACAACAAACACCAGCAACATTAGCGCCACTACTGCGCTACGTCATTTACCATTAAGTTACAACGCTTAACTTAGAAGCAGCTTTGATCGAAACCGAAGACATTCCCACCCATCATTATACCGACTGCGACTCTCCCTTTCGCGTTTGGACCAATCCACCTTTGTTAGGTGCGGCTTTTCTGGACGGACAATATGTATTCCCATAGCGTTATTAGACATGACTTCTGATCAATATACTTTATTAAAAAACCAAAAACCAGGGGAGGCCGTGCGGTTTTTTATTTGCAAAAAAACTACATGGTCTTCCCTCATGCAGAGTTTAGGGAGAAAACGGGACAAATAATAATACGAGACTGACTTGTTAGTAGTGAAATACGGTGATAGTCCCGTATATACGGGACATATGGCAACACTAGCCATCTTGTTAGATGCTGTTCTAACACAATTAGGAGCTACTGTAACATGGATGATTTATATTTACTATACCCTTTTCAAAGAAAGAACTTTCAAGGCCAAATTCGATGATCGACGAGTCTTTTCAGTTAGGATTAGCGATAAGTGATACGATGTAAAACGGATCGCAGTAGAGAATTTATTACCATATTCGACTCGATATTTGAATTAAAACATAGTAATCAGATTAAAATATTTCAATTTTTACTTTATAAATGCTAAAATTTATTTTAAAAATTTCCTTCAGTTACAATTCTTTTAATTGTTGATACAGAACACTAGTAGCTAGTGAAGTTTCGTCAAAAATGTCACTTCGAATAGATTTCTGCCTTCCAAAATACTTATATACATTTAAAATAATATTTCTAGCTCAACTGTGCAATGTTTCTCCTTGCTTACAAACAACTATAGTATGTATTTAGCAGTAATGGCGGATAGTAAAGGACGGTGACGTCATTCGTTATATTTATTTAATTTTAAGCGATTAGAGATTTAGTTTAATATTCAATAGCACAGCCATGAAATATGAAGTATTAATTCGACAATTTTTTAAGGTAATAAACATTACAAATTGTTACCGATGATAAAAGGTAAACTGCTATTGGATGAACGAAACAAAAACCGGTTATTCTATTGGATGACTTGACCTTTGCAACCCATAAGCTCTTTACCATATA
Source organism: Olivierus martensii (assembly GCA_000484575.1). NCBI lineage: Eukaryota > Metazoa > Arthropoda > Arachnida > Scorpiones > Buthidae > Olivierus > Olivierus martensii. Next base: position 3,670 of record AYEL01089958.1, on the reverse strand, counting down.
AAGCAGGTCATCTTTCTTTGAAAAGGGTATAGGTATTTGCTGCCCAACATTGGTTTTCCACTTATGACATTAAAAAATAACATTTAATTATTATTAAAATTTAGAAAAAAAAATATAAAATGCAATTTTAAATTATCAAATTACGATATTTTTATTATACAGTAAGACCCCACTTAACGCTGCTCCATTTAACGCATTTTTTTCCGAATTCTATATTTTATTTATTTATTTATTCACTTTAGCGTGGTTTTTCAAACAGTCATACTTGCATAAATCCGAAATCTTTGATATACAAGATTCCTGGGATATTCGGATGATATCAACCTCGTCGGAAACTCAGAGGATGCAATTAAAGCTACCTTTAGGAACACAAGAGAAACTGCAGAGAAACTAGGTCTTAAAGTTAACCAGGAAAAACTGAATATTTACTATTGAAAAGAATCACAAGTAATTCCCATGATTTGCGAATTGATAATATCAACTTCAAACAAGTAGAGTCCTTTAAAAATGTAGGATGCATATTTAACAAAAATAATAAAATGAAAGAAGAAATCCAAGCTAGAATCCAAGCTGGTTACAAAGCCTACTTGGCTCTCCAAAAATTGATGACGTCAAAGCTCTTATCGCACAAAGTGACCATATACAAGATTTTGATTATGCCAATAGTCTTATATGGTTCAGAAACGTGGAGCACAACAACTCAAGAAGAATTAAAGCTTCAATATTTTGAGAACAGGGTATTAAGGCGGATCTATAGCCGTGTAAGGGATAAAGTTAGAATGAATGGAGAAGAACCAATGACGAACTATACCAGCTATACAAGTCACCTCTTATTATAAATATCCTAAAGTCAAACAGGCTCAGATGTCTCGGTCACGTGGAGAGAATGGAAGCAGAACGAGAAACCAACTGCGTGTACAAGTTGCAAATGAAGGGAAAAAGACCAAGAGGACGACAAAAAAGAAGATGGATCGATAATGTCCAGCATGATCTGAAAGAGACTGTGATTGGTGACTGGAGGGAAATGCCAAGGACAGAAAGGAATGGAGGAAAATTGTGTTTGCAGTCAAGAGCCTTGATGGCTCCTACAGCTGAAGAAGTAGAAGAGAAGATGATTCTCTATGCTGCAATTATAGCTTTTTTTAAATAATAACTTGGAATTAATGGATTTCAAGAAAAAAATATGTTCGAAGATTTAAAGGTTGTAAACCTGATGTATTTTGCAAGAAGAGGTTTTTTACATGTAAAACAGTTTTTGATAAGTTTAATGTCGTTTACAGTTTATTAAATGTTAAGTGAAGAAATGGCAATATTCAAGTTTCTTAGAAATTTTTTTTTGTATTTTTTTTTGTATTTTTCAAATTTTTAAGTTAAAATAATTCCTGCATATAACTGAAGAGGGCCAAATTACAGGTCGAAATGCATCTTAAAAGCAGTGAATTTTGATTATGAAAAAATTTAGTATAATTTTATGTTTATGTATTAGTATTTTCAGTTGGTTTAAATCAGTTTGAATTTTGTAATAAATTAATATTTTATTTTATAAAAACTGGTTTATCTTGTCCCCTGGCTTTGCAAACCACAGAACCAAAGTGATTTTTAGAATTCGGTTTAATCGGAACAAATTTGGAATACTTGTTGTGAAACAGTACAATTAATCATAAGGATCACTTCTACTTATTATTATATTATGATATATTTTTATATTTACTAAAATTACTGTACTAAAAGGTATTATAAAGAAAGCTAACTTCTCAAAATAAATTTAGGAAGGTCGTTATAAATATTCCTTATATCTATATTGTGATAAACGATTTATTATTATGCGTCCCAAAACAACAGTGGAGGTCTGTTTGTTTATTGCATGTGCACTTATTTACAAATCGCGAATGAATATAAGGATATCTTTGGTGGTGTGGCTGTCAGCTTATCTTGAAACAGATTATAGTCAGATCTTCCAAATCGATCTCCATTTAGGAAATTTTTCTTATTTTTGAATCGACTTATTACATATGGGAGTGTCTCCAAACCTCTGAAAGATTGCGCTGAGGGCAACCATCCCCGGTAGCCCCACTTTCTCTACGGCGTTTGTTAATATTTACTGTTATAGCCGTCATTACAGACAATCAACGAAAATTAAATAAGAAAGAATATTTCGGGAATTCTCGAGAATTCTCAGGAAATACGATTTCCCATACTCGACTCACGAAAGTTCGAAAATATCGAGAGTTTGGAAACACTAATTATATGCATGTCAGTGAGTAAATGTTATTTAAAAGATATTTAATTTACTATAAGTTAATATTTGATTTATTTCAACATTTAATGAATTCCATATTTTTATTCATCTATATACAATTAATTTTTGGCCAATTGATGGTCATTGAAAGCCATCAGCACTTACCACGCATTTCATTCCGGATTCAATTCAGTATCCTATAGCAGATTTTTCGGAGATATTCTGATCTGGTCCGTTGAATTCCAGTTTTCTAATTTCTGGTTGACTTCATTTTGTATAGACCTTACCCGTGACTATTTATAAAAATAACTAGTAATGAGTATTTGCTCCTAGTGAGTTTGAATTACGTAATTCCACCTCATTTCGCAAATATTCGCCAGTGGCCATCAGCAAATTGATGACAATCAAACTGTTGAAAATGAAATTCAATGGGCTGGATTTGGACACCTCTTTGAAAAAATAGTATAGAACAGGGAATTGAATCGGGATCCAAGGTGGTGTCTGTGTTAAGTTAGAAATAGAAAATTCTCAATCATTCAACCGATCTCTTAGTAGATATTTTAAAAAATTGTGGTGTGAGAATTTAAATATTTGTAAAGTAGCTGATCGATTAAATTTCAAATAATATTCTTTATACGAGAGAGTGCAATGTTGTATAAAAAATGCTCCTATAAAATTTGACGATTTTAATAAAAGAATTACTAAAAGATCTGAATTGAAATAATGAATTATGTATAGCATTCCATATAGGTGTATGGAACTGTGCTGTTTTTTAGTATATTTACACACTTAATACGACAGTGAGAGGATGTATTAAAAAGAGAGCTTTCACATATTCTTTTCCTCCAGATGTTGTAAAATACGGATATATTACTAATCATTTCTTTAATTTTCACGTTACTTGCCACATATTTCCAACTAAATCCTGTTGCTGAATTTTTAGAATATCAGAATTTATTCTCTGTATAATTATGCCATCTTCAGTTCAACTCATATATAACAGAAGTATTATAGTTAAGACACAAAAATTGGAGGAAAATGACGCATGCGTATTTGAGAAAATGTTATTCAACCAATCAGAAACGGTAAGGAAATAGAGCATTAATTATTCCAGATACTTTCGTTAGTGAAATCGCAGACGACATAGGCTTACCTTTTGCAATACGAAAAAAAGTTAAATTATAATGTTTTTCGCATTATTTATACCTGCTTTTTATATTATAAATAAACGCAAGACTGCTTAATGGCATCTACTTAATATTATTGAACTGTGCTTACTTTATTAAGTTCTATATTTTTATTTATATAATTAAAAATGCAACTTAAGTACTTATTATATAATATATATATAATAAATACAAAATATATTTATTTATATTTTGTATTTATCATAAATTATATATATATACATCATAAATTATATATATATAT